>APFE031563230.1:3636-25033 GCA_000404065.3 Pinus taeda
CATAATATCTGGAATTTAATTTCTTTCTCCTTTTTGGGATAGAGATGGTTTGAATTACTTTCTGTAATAGTAGAAATAGATGTGTAGCACCTAAAATTGTTAACTAAACTAGATTTCCCAAATTTTCCTCTGATTTCATTGAAATCGTGCATTGAAATGCTTATTAATTGTTTCTTGGTAACGGTGAAGAAAGTGTCTTAATGCCACTCCAATCGACATATTCAAAAACACGTGGTACGACTTTGGACAGTATTCAAACTTCAAACAATATGATTGGATTTTGTGTGTTTGGAGAGGATTGTTGAAAATAGTTCAACGTGTGAAAGCCTCCCCGTGCCCATCCAAGCCCCTAGCTAGCGGCCAAGAGCTCGCAGGCCAATTCCCAGAATCAGCCAAGAGCCTTTTGGCCATTGGTTGGGGGCCCGAGAGGGGAGGGGAGAGGGCGGCGCGAGGTCGGGGTGGAGGAAGGGGGAGAGGGGAGGACAAGGGTGGGTGCGGGGGGGGAGGAGGGGCGGGTGGGGTTGTGCATAGGGGTCGAGGGGAGGAAGGGAGTGGGAGTGTCACACTCCTATCTTGGCAGTAGTCTTTCAACTGCTCATAGGCAAGTGCAACACCACCACCTTATTTCTTTTCAAAAATAATTTCGAGTGTGGACTACGCCTAATATTCCATAATTAGTTTATTTTTCACTTTATAAGCATTTAACATTCATAACACAATGGAAACATTCATTTAATCTTCTTTCATCATCATTATCATTTATAACATATGCACAGTGGATACAATCTTTAATGGGAGGGTAAAATCCCTGATAATGACTCTGCCGACAATGATAATAATAATCTTTTACAAAATATACAAGTACAGTCTTTGTAAAGGAACACCAATTTCCTTCTTACAATTTCTGTCAAAATCACAGTTCAACCTGCACTATTCAGTAGTGCCCGAACCGTCGTTCACGAGCACCCAACCCTGTTGGGTCGAGTCACCCAACTCATCGAGCAAAGGCGCCCTACCCAGGTTGGCCTCCACACTAACTCATCGCACAAACTAGTTACAGCAGCTTGGTGCACCGTCCATCCTTCGTTCTTAGCATGTCACCCTTCCGGCGCCTGTTCGTAGCTTGTCCAACCACCCGGCACTTCCCCCGCACCTTCGTGCACATTACCACAGCCTCACCCATAGACTTACCCACAGAAACTCATTGTTCGGACCACAACTCACCATGTCGTGCAGCAACGCCCTTCGCAGGTCGCCCAACGGGTGGATGTGCCCCCGTGCAATGACGCCCTACTCGGTTTGCCTGTTGGGCAGATGTGCCCACCCTGCAACCCGCGAAACCCGAAAACTCTGTGTTCTATTTCTTCACTTGGTGTGTTGGTCTAGAGACCCCTGCACCTCACCCTTACTCCGTCTGTGCACTCCTTTACTCATCCACCAACATATGAACTTGCCCTTAGAATGAATTGAACTTTTAATGATTGATTGATTGCCTTCTCTCCTCCATGGCATCCTCTACTTATACCCTCGTCCAAGGATATAACATGGGAGGTAGGCCAACCTCTCAACTTGGCCAACCATGCCCTTGCTTTACACCGGCTCGCCCATGTCATTGCCCCGCCGAGTCCACTTGCCCAACTTCGCATCGTATAAGCTTACCTTCACAATGTCTCCACACTTAGCCAAATTTCAGTTTTTTGAATATCCGTTGGCTCATCGCAACTCATGTCTCAGGTGCCTTTAACCGACCGCCCAACTCATCGCAACACCAACTAGTCCCATCATCACAACAAACGTCACAACCGACTCACCCGCTCATTGACTTATTGCACCGGCTCGTCGCTCACCGACTCATCGCATGCTAGCTCGTCACGTTTAACCGAGGGTGTGTCGCCTTACTTCGTCACACATCAACCTCCGACTCCTGGGCTTAACAGGTAGGGCCGAGGGTGAGGAGGGATCGGGACGGAGGAGGGTTAACTATTTTTATTTTTATTTTTTTCTAGTTATATATAATTTTTTAATTGTAATTGAATTTTTTTAATTTTTAATTTTTTAAATTTTAATTTAAGTTTTTTTTATTTGTTTTGAATTTTTTATTTTTTTAATATATTTTTTCCTTTAATTTTTTTAAACTTAATTATTTTTATATTAATTTTAGTTTATTTATATTTAAATTTATTTAATATATATATATTATATATATTTATATTATATATATTATATATAATTATTTAAATTTAAATTATTTTTTTTTAATTTTTTATTATTTATTTTTTTTTTTTTAATTCATTTTTTTTTAATTATTCAACTTTTTTTAAATGATGTTTTATATATTATATTAATATATTATATATATATTATATGAGATTATTTTTTAATTTTTTGTCTTTTTGTTTTTTATATTTTTATATTTATTTTTGTTTGTTTTATTTATTTTAATTATTTTTGTTTATTTTGTGTCCTTTTTTCTAAATACATTTTTATGGTTTTAATTTTCTTTTTATATATGCTATGAAATTTAATTCATTTTTTGTCACTAATCGTTCCCTTGCCACCCCTGGCTGGGTGGGCCTCGGGGTTGCCGGGGATTTTTTTAATTTGTTTTTTAAGTTTTCAAGTTTTTTTAATGCTGTATTTTATTTTTGTAATATATTTTTCTTTTTTTACTCCTTTTTTTTTAAATTTTATGTGGTATGGTTATTTTTTTTTTACATTTTATAGTTTTTTTTAATGTCATTACTATATATTTTTTATATTTGATTTTTTTTGTCATGTTTTTTTTTTAATATTTGAATTTTTGTTTTCACATATATATATAACTTTTTTATTTTGTAGAGTTCGTGTTGATGCTTGTCTAGCAACCTGATCCCATTATGTGCGATTTGATAGTGATTAAATTATATAAACAAAAAAACTTAAATGACAATAATAAATAATTAAATTATTAATAAGCAAACAAAGAGTTGGCCATTTGTATTCACATCGTGCCATTTTCATATTTATACCTACCAATTTATTTCTTTTCTCCTCACAAAATTTGTCCTGATGATGAGTCTAGTTGCAGACTCGAAACGTCGACCACAAAACATGAACACTGTGGAAAATCCGAACTCCATTCAGAAATCACACCACAGTAATCTGCAATCAAAAATTGATAGTTGGTTTTAAATTTTTCATTATAATGAATCAAGTCTATCCCACAATGTGTTAATATCATGGTTAGTCTTTAAGTTTTAATTACAATGGGTTGAGCTCACCTACACTGCGTGTCAATTTGATAATTGACTTTTAATTTTTTTTGCAATGTATCAAGTTGTCTTAAGCTGAGATTTCAAAATCGCTATATATTTAGCATTTAAAAACAATTACTCTTGGTATAATAACTCTTTCATTTAGGTGTTCATTTTTAAAGTTTTTTTAATCATAATTTTTTTCCGCAATGTCATGTTAGAAATATTTTGAAAATTTAAGATTGTTTTGTAGTCATAATCTTGCTTTTAATTCCATGGTTGAAAAATTGTCAAGATTTTAATATTTTTCTAAGTCATGATATTTTACTTTTAATATTATGGTTGAAAATAGTTATAAATAATTTTTTTTAGCACCATGCTTGAAAATTGTTGAAATTTTAAGATTTTTCAAAGAAGTGATATTTTAAATTTAATGTCATGCTTGAAAATCATTGGAAATTTAAAGTTTTTCAAATTTACGATATTTTATTTTTAATGTCATTATTAAAAAATGTTGAAAATGTACCCTGAAAAAAAGACGTTATTCTCGCATCAATACTTTTCGATTTCAAGGTGTTTTTTGCACCAAACAAAATAGCTTTGACTGTTTTTTACTGTTATTTTTAAAAAATATTGAAAATTTACTTTGAAAAAAATGGTTACACAGAATCAACATTTTTTATTTTTGTGTTGTTTTTTCATGTTTTGTTGGGATTTTTGGGCTCGAGTACCTGTTTTGAGGTAATAGTTTCCGTTTGATTAGTAACTATGTTTATACATGAAAATTTTGTCCATAACCAAAACATACAATGTTGCGTCAACTACTACTTTCAATATTTCACAATTAAATTACATAGTTTTGCCTGGGATTGGACCACAAGACCATTTGGAAATCAAACCTCCCCACCTAATAGTTAGATGAAATCCTGTAGTGTTTAGTTGAGAATCCCTTTGCACTTTCAATGAAAAAGAATTATACATGAAAATATTGTCCATAAGCAAATCAAACAGTGTTGTGTCCACTGTTACCTTCAATGCTTCACAATTAAACTACATAATTTTGCCTAGGATTAGGCCACAAGCTCTATGGAAATCAAATCTCCCCACCTAACAGTTAGATGACATCTTGGAAAGTGATGGGACCAGCCTGCAACTTCACTTTATTAAGTTTTACAATGATTTAACAATGCTTTAATCGTTGGTTGAATGATTAGTGAATGATTTGAGGTTTAATATGTTTGATTAGGCACTAATCATAGGATGGTTCTAGATATACACTGTATGGCATTTATGTTAGAATTCATTGAAGTGTACCTGCCTCTGTTACCGTTTCCCACTCTTGGTTAATGCAAAAACCCTTGGTTCCTCATCATTTCTCCATTTCACACTTGTGTTTTCACTGTGCCAAGGGTTTGGACTAGTAGTGAGGGTTTGTGCTGCCAATGTATGGGGTTTGGTAACAAACTCTGCGTGCGCCCAACTATGGATTATGCTACTTGTTGGTGTGGCACCTTCATTTGTTCTCGTGACTTCGTTGCTTGGTTACTTGGGCACAGTATGAAGTTCTTCTCGTCTGTGTAAGAGAGTTGCTATTGTCTCTGTCTGCTTGGTTACTAAACTTGTCCCCGCTCCACTGTTTTCATTTCATTGTAGTTCTTTTGGTTTTTAAATTTGGTTAATGGGTTACCTGTGTTGCATTCTACAGGTCACAGTCGCAAAGGCCTCCTCCTTAGCTTTGCAGTTCTGTTCAGGTAAGTTGTCCTTCCATGATTGCTTATCCTTTTCGTTTTCCTCTGGTTCTAATGAGGTCTGTTGCTTGGTCTCAGGGGTTCATCGTTGGCTATGGCTCAATGGGGTTTCACTCTTCCCACGCGACTACTCTCCAGGTAAGCAGTTTTATTAGTTATGCACTCAGTTTCTCCTTCTTCGGTCGTTTCTTTCCTTTACTCTATTTGCATATGGCTAATAGTGTTGCCATGTTTTGCTTGCGTAGGTGGGGGTTCATTCTTTGGCATGGTTGATGAAATTGCTACGACCTTTGTTCCAGTAGGTTCTGCTACTGTTATCAATGTGTTTTTGTTAGTTGGTCTCTGTTAGTTTGATGGGCAGAGTCCCAGTTCTCATCCACTCGAGTTTCCCTGTTGTCGCTATGCGCCCTGGTTCAATCTTGTACAAAAACCCTCATTTGTATTGTGGCAATTTGTAACTGTAAACCAACCTTTGGACTATGGCCGACCAAACCCTCACCCTTAGGGTTCTGCTGGTTTGTAATGTTCATTTCGCCGTTAGAATGGATATCCCTGGACTATTGTATGTATACAAATATTTTTTTGTTCGCAATGAAAAGGAATTAACAGGAATTTTGGTTACATTGCGTTTACCTCTAGCCTGGGGTTATTGCTTAGCATTTGCATTTTCGTTCTTTTTCAAACTGCCTGTAATGTGATTGGCTTTCGTTCGTGGAAATTCGTAAGTTTGCTGCCAGTCTTCGTGCTGGGAATGCTCGTCCAATTTCTCTATTCACCTTCTGTTCTTTAGGAAGGAAATAATACGTAATGGGTAGGAACACACAGTGTTTGTTTAGTTTTTCTTACTCCATGATTAAAGAAAAAAGTTAATAAATGTTACAACAAGCTGTTATAGATGGACTCAAATATTTCGGATGAAAGAAATTTTTCTCTTTGTATTGTATTTCTCTGCTCATGTACTGAACTCCTCCATGATTGTATTACATTGATTTTTATATTGTGTTTAAACAGTTACTCAAACTATTCTCGGTTACCATACAATTACTTTTTGTAGGTACATAGTCGTTAATCATGCTAGGTTTTCTTGTACTGTAGGAGTTTCAAAAGTACCGTAGGAGTTACAATATTATACTTTTGTTTATGACAAATATCTGTAAGACAGACTCAAAAAATGACAGAACAATGTAACTGTTATGACACTATTCTCACTGTACTATTCCTAATATTCCATAACTAATAATAATAAAACAAACTAATCTCTAGACACTGTTTTATTCACTAAACATAAATGAAATTAAAAGTCTTGAACTTGTTCTTCTTGGCCTGAGACCAACACCTGGTCATAATGCCCTTAGCTAAATGCCCCTTGGCCTGAGACCAACACCTGGTCATAATACCCTTAGCTAAATGCCCCTGCATCAGAAAAGAAAATTTAATTAAGGATCCTTATTTACCTTCAATACAAAAGAATTATACATGAAAATGTCGTCCATAACCCAACCAAATGAGACAATGTTGTGTCAATTGTCGCATTCAATATTTCACAGCTAAATTCCGTCACTTTGCCTAAATTTCTTCCTACGTCCATCAGATTGTAATCTCTAGGTTACTTAGACACCATGATATGGACGTCGTCGCAATAAATATCGAAAGACCATGTGTTTGATGCCTGGATTTAGAGACTAAACGAAATAGAAAAGTCCAATGACTCAAAGGACATGGAAGTGGGAAATAGAAACGAAACTTCATGTTTATAATGAATTTTTTTAAAGGAAGATTGTGTGTCATATGCTTAAAAACGGATATATTTTTTAGATTGTGTTTTAAATTTAATAAAAAGCTTATTCAGAATTAGATTTTTACTCTGTTATATAGAAATTCAACTATGAGATTTTGTATATGAAAATAGATAATGAATTATGGGATTTTATTTAGGAAAATAGATAATGATGTAATGATGATGGTTGTAAGTAATATTCACATAAATATCGTAGATTTTGGAATAGGTTAGAAATTTGATAACTACATGCAGAAATGTTTTTAATGTCGCAACCATTCCATCAACAATTAGGTAACCAATGGAACCTAGGTCTAGGATGGGAAACATTGGCTCAATATATATTTTTGCAATCAGAAATTTACTCAATAGTTTATATTTGTTCATGTAAAAGGGAATATTTCCAAAAATTATGGATTGAAATAGCATATAGTTTGTATATGAATTTTGTATTATTATATATACATAATTAATATAGAATTAAATTATTTTTAGTCTTTAATAATATAAGATTATTATATTTGAAATCAAAAAAAATCTTTAATTATGTATTATCAATTATTTTAAGTTAAAATATAAAAGAAATTTAATATTTATACTTAATTAATTAAATTAATATATTATTAAATTTTTTTAAATATAATAATGATTATTTAGTTTATATATAATTTTATTAACAAAAGTTCAAATATATTTCATAAAATCAAAGTTAATACAGTAAATGTCATCTAAGTTACTTCAATTTTATTGGTAAATTTTAGTTTTTTGAATAATAAATTAGTATGCAATTAAATTTCTATTATACATTATATAATTAATTAAAGAGAGCAAATATTTTCTATATATATATATATTATATGTATATATATATATATATATATATATTATATTTATATTTATATATATTATATTATATATATGTATATATCTATATATATATATATATATATATATCTTATAGTTTGAGTGATTCTAATGGTTAAGAACATGTGTTTCTTTGTAAGAGGTTATAGGTTCAAAACAAGAAGGATAGAATATGTATGCTTTTGTAGACTTAGTAGTCAAATCATTATACAAGTATGAGTTCCTTATCCCACATATCCCTTGTCCCACAAAGAAAAAATTTTATACACCAATTTGATGTTTGACACACACATATTATATAATAAAAATAATATCAAATTTCAAAAGAAGATCAAACCATATCCACATAGTTAATTGTATTAGTTCTCACAATTACACTATATTTTATCACATTTATTTTTAAAATAATTAAAATATCTCTCACAAATAGACTTATCAATAAATATGCATGTGAAATAATTTTAGTATGCTTGCATCATTAAAATAACCCGCAAATAGACTTATCAATCGATATTATTCCTAGGAGACTTGTTTTTTAATCTTTACTTAACTAGTAATATTTCAAATACTAAACAAATTTTGATAGCTCAATGAATAGAATAATTATATTTATTACTAATATTTTATTTTAAATTAATTATGTTTTTCATTAAAATAAGTTAATTTTTTTTTATAATAAAATAATTTGTTTTTTACTAAATTTTTTTTTTTTTTTTTTAAACCCCTATACCCACTTTAAAAAACTACGGTAGATGCGATTGTTATTTGTAATTTCTTTTCAAACCAATTTTGGGTTACCTTTTCTATAATACGCCCTTGCCAAATCTCCCTATAGATCATCCTTGCATCTTTAATCATATAGACCTTTTCAAACCAGTTTTTAATTACTTTTGCTATACTATCTCCTTGCCAAAACTAGTGTTAGCGAGTAATCCTTGTAGTTTTAATCATATAGATAAATTTTTTAGAAAAATTGTGTTTCTCAACTTGTTTTTAATTAAACATTTTGCTAAATCTTTTTAGCTGAAATTAATACCTTGAATATTCTATAAACGCGATTGATCATTTCAATCTCATTAGAAAACATTACTTTGCACTCTTATTAGACAATAATGAAAGTTTTGAAAACTTACTGATGCATTTTCTCCATTTTCAACCTCACATGCCTTCTATTTAAGTCTTCCGCATATTCATTTTATTAATTTGCATTATTTCTTTTTAGCCTCATTATATTGCTCATTCATCTTTCTCGTCTAATATCTAAAGTAATAAGTTCTACCACATGAGATACATTAAATATTTATTTTCCTGGTAAAAGCTTTGATAGTTTATTTAATAGTTTGTAGTAGTTCCCACATTGAACCCATGGATCAATCCATACTTTCAACTATTCCCATTATCAATATTTGAAGCTAACCAATTCCAGAGAAGTGGACAAGATTGCACTCATGCCAATGAAATTATTTAAACATATTTAAAAAAAATTAACTTCCTTATGTAATTAAAAATAATGAGAGGTTTACATGCATTTTAAATATGACTCACTTCCACATATTTTCATCATAATATTACTCACAAACATAAACATTTTGCAACTAATAATTTCCAATGCAATGCATACATTCTAATCTTCATCCTACGCTTTCCTTCAATTCCAAAACTAGGTCCATTTGATCCTCTCTGTTGAGTTAATAATTGAACCACTATGTGAGAAAGATATATTTTTAGTGAATGGAATTATGAGCCACTATATTTTTCAAGTACTAATAGAATAAAATACAAAGTGTGAAAATAAGCTCGGATTGCTTCGAGCCGTAATTTGATTAGGGTTTTTCTTCTTCCAAAGAGAGCCAACTATTCCATTCCATATTTAACTTTGGTCTATTTTATTAATAATTCTCTTTTAGAATTTTATCTCATATCAATTTGGTTTTAAAAAACCCCATAAATATTTTATTCCCAATTATAAATCATTATCATTCTTTTGAAATGGAAATGGATCTTGTATCAATTTTTCTTACTTCTCCTCTAATATGTTGAAGTACATTCTATATTTTAGCATATCCACTTCCATTATTATGGAAATGTTATAGGTACATACAACATCCTTTAGTATATTATCATCCCTTAAAGGTTCATTGAACTAAAACAATATTATATGATTAACAAACAATATATGCATCAATGAAATAGTACTATTTATATTTATCCCTCAATTGAATATATTCTCATTGCTTTTATATAGATTTACTTAAATCTCTGCAATTAGGAGGAAAAATACAGGGGAAATAGGAATCCCTATCTTATCGCTTTTGTAGGAGTAAATAATTTGTAGCTAATCCATTTATCATAGCAATGAAGAAGACATAAAAGATGTAACCAATTATCTAATTTAACACATGTAAGTTACATCCAATGGAATTAACACCAGCCGTAGGTACATCTATCTTGTTTTATCATACCTCTTAAACACATCCATTTCGATGACCAATGCTAGTATGTTCTTATGTAACAAACTTATAGAATATTTTATTATCTTTAAATATATCAATTTACTAAGATTTGTATAGAAAATTACCCATGATATTTGTTGAAGTTATCAAAAATTATAGCATGGTATTTTTTTGAAATAAATTAACTTTTAACCTTAAAGTAATGTAATGCATAAATATTTTAATAAATATAAAAATAAAACAATGACAATTAATCACATATTACAAAAATATTTATCTAGGAGATCTACATCCAGAAAACAACTAACCATTTCGAATGGCAACTCTATTAATTTATTATCATGAATTATATATATATGATCCATAGAATCCAAAATCCATTATTCATTAATTCATATTGTATTATAGCCATAATTCTTTAACCATAATTACAAAATCATGGGTTATACCATCATCTTCAACAAAATTGCTAAAATAAAAAACAATGTGATGGAAAATGGCAGTAGATGCAAAAAACAATTCAAAATTATTTTTTCAAGGGTTTCACTATCACTTCAATCTCTTCAAACGAGGGGTTGTCACTCCTCTTGTGACCTCTCTACTACACTCAACGCCTATGAATCACAAGTGAGGAAAATAATATAACACTTACCAAACATTCTCCCACTTGTTATTTTCTCAGAAAATTTGAGACAAAACTCTTGCATCAAATAATTTTTCAAAAATTTCTTTTTAATAATTACAAAACTATAATAATATTTTGGCTATTTAATTTTTTTTTTTAACAATCCCTATATTTTTTAGAGAGGAGGAATGACCTGTTATAGAGTTTTGTGAACCCAACATTTCGGACTACTAAGTGATATATACTCTGAAATACAGCTCCTAGATACATCATTAATATCTTAAAATCTATTGACGCATCCCCTGATAATGGACTCACTTAGTAGTCCGAAACGTTGGGTTCACAAAACTCTATAAGAGATCATCCCTCATCTATCAAAAATTTTTCTTCACCTATATGGATTCATATCAAGTCCTACCATGGAAGGGACATGATGGACAATGCATCAATATTCGAGAAATTAAGATTATCCAGAGTGAAACCCATATATATACTGTGAAATACAGCTCCTGAATACATCATTAATATCTTAAAATCTATTGATGCATCTCCTGATGATGGACTCACTTAGTAGTCCAAAACGTTGGGTTCACAAAACTCTATAATAGGTCATTCCTCCTCTATCAAAATTTTTTCCTCACCTATATGGATTCATTATTTATTAATCCCTATTTTTTTTACTTAAAGAAATGAAAACCTTTCCTATAAATGTAAAAGAATTTATAAAAAAAATTAACTTGCTTGTATTAGTGGGATGGCCATGCATCTGCAACACTTCAACTCCCCATATTAATATTCTTCCTTCCTTTGTCCTTTTTCTAAGTATTATTCCCGTCAAATTTCAATTTCCCTTCATCTTTATTTCATTTCTTCATATAATATTTTTTTCACTTCATCAGAAATGCAATGCTTTAGAGCAATGAAATAACAGATTGAAGAAGTCTAGTGCACTTACACTATCAACCACATCATCGAATTTGTAGCCTCGGTCTTCACTTTTGTCAACAATATTTGATTTTGCTAAGATTTCTTCATTACAATAAGCTATTAAAATATTCCATGTTAATGTTCGAACACACCTCTCGAGTGAGAGTAAAGATGATATGGAAGTGCATGGCCTCCACTTGGCTTCTAAGTTGTTCTACTTGTATTTGGATCACATTTTCCCAAGTACATCTTTTGGGTTACATTTTCCCACGTACATCTTTTGGGTTAGTTCTTGATCATTGAGTAAGCTTTCATTTCTCTATGAATCACCTTCTCCTTAAATTATGAAATTCCCAAGAGTTGTTTACAACATATTCCCGCGAGTTGTTTACAACATTTTATAGGTTTCTTGATCATTAAGTAAGCTTTCATTCCTCTATGAATCACCTTCTCCTTAAATTATGAATTTCCCGAGAGTTGCTTTACAACATTTTATAGGTTTCCTTATGGAAACATTTTATAGGGTAGAAATATTGAAGTGCATTAAATGTTCACACATGAGTTGAAAACATAAGGTTCATGCATCTATCCATGCCTTTACCTCGAGCCCCAAATACCTCAACTTCATTTGTTAGGTGTGAATAATGACTCTTTGGTTAGGAAAAGTATAAAGAGTCCATTGGGAATGATAACTTGAAGAAATTGCAAGACGAGAAGATCTTAGAATCGTATTGTTATTTCAATATTCAAAGCCCCTTGGCTTTGAATAAAACTTTATTATTGAGTTCGGTAAAAACTTCTCAAAGATTTTGCCTAGCTACAGTAAAGCCAAAGACTATATCCATAACATTAGTAGGCATGTACTCTAGGTTGGATGAAAGCCGAGCTTGGGTGATGAATGTGTTAGAAAACATTAATCGGATAGTTTACTTGACTGGTCATGATTGTTTAGTAATAAAGATCTCCCATTTTTTCCAAATTAATTTGCAATGTGTTTCATTAATATCAATCATGTTTGCTTTGAGGATTGAACTAACTTCTTAATAGTTAAAATCAAATGTCTTAAATTTATATAATTTTTTGAAAATTTGAATTGAATTTATTTTTATAGGCTTACATTCATTCGAGGAAGAGGAAAAGGTTAATTTGTGTGATCATATATATTCATTCAAAGCCGTTTTTTTGTTAGGATTTGCTAAATTTCAATGATAATATTTAGGGAGCAATAATAAAGGTGGGTTTTTATATAATAAATTATCAATAAAAAAAATAAGGAAAAGTAGAAAAAGAAGTTTTTATATACGATTAGGTTTTAAATATTCATAATAATATAATATAATATCATACAAAGATATTATCGATCATAAATTTGTAGTACAATGTGAGTAAAAGAATCTTTAAATAAAAAAAATAATTATAGAAATACATTTACAAAGAAATTTCAAATATAATTTTATTCAAAATCATTGGAATGAAAAAAATTAATAACCCTTGCAATTTAAGCTTTAAACTCAAAGCCCAAAGATTACACTACACATGAACTCCTAATAGTTCTCCAACAAACCCATTTTGAAAAAATATACAAGCGTTTAAATAAAATTTTATAATAGCCTGGAAATTTAAAATGTGTTCATCCATTTAAAGATAGGCATTGAGCTCGTAAAGAAAAAACATGAAAATAAAAAGAATAAACAACTAGAAATTAACCTTGATACTTGGAAAACTTCATAGCGTTAAATGATTATTAAGTTAGAAGAACAAATCTAAAAGACCAAATAAGATGTTTACTTACAATACTGAAAATTCTTTCTCATGTTGAATGATTCTCCAAATTTAAAATCCTAGAGGTGACATGAAAAACTAACCATCAAAACCATTAATAATAACTCATATGGAAGTCATTACTTTTTTCTAACTTATCTTTGAGTCACTACTTAATATAATCTTCTAAAGGTTCAAATGGTACTTCTTCTTTCGCTCAAACTTCAAGTAACTGATGGTCAATCTCCTTTAACTCATAACCAACTTAATATACTATGAAAATTTGGTTGTCATTCACTTGAAAAGGTATACAAACAATACATAGTGTATCTTTAAAATGTCCATTGTTAGTTGAAACCATAAATCGATATTGTTTGTGGGAACAATACAACCATAATCATGCCTAGGGTGAGTTCTCCTTGATGCAGTATGAATTACTAGATATTGAACAAGTTGAGCTCATTGGCTAATAGTTTCTTAATCATTGGCATCGGTTAACTTTTTCTTCTGGGACATATCATTGTTATTATGATTAGCACTGAGTGAATTTGTCCCATTACGTTACTCAAGAAGTGATTTATAACATTACATGTTTAAAAAGTACATGTTAACGGAAATGTTTTGGATAGTTAAGCTTATCTTCATTGTCATTGATACACGTGTAAATTCTTTTGTACATAGTAGTTTCAAAACTAATTTAAATATGGTCATTTAGCTAGTTTTGGAACAATTCTTTCTAAACACATGTTATATTAAAATATGGCCATTCAACTTGTTTTATTTATTGTATATGGTCAAGCATTTAACTTTACAATATCAATTTCAATCGAGTTTAAAATCATTTAAAATCGAATCGTTTTAATTTTGATTTAATGATGAAGAATTTAGAATTTTATTATTTCACCAATAAACATATTATGTAAAAATAAATATTGAGTCTCTCTTTTACATGTAATTTTGTGTGCAATTTTTTCAAGTCACTCAATTATAAACAAGGAGAAAATGTTCTATTCTAAATTACTTGGTTTAAACGATAGTTATCAAATTCGAGCGTATTGGTAAAAAAAAATCGAAAATGCGCTGATTCAGTTTGGTACAATTAAGAATTCAGCCAAATCGAATTCGGTAAGTGCATGAAGTATTTTTTTTTCCAGCGAGAGGGAAATAAGTTGATGGTAAGAAATCTGTTCCGGGAGCTCGAAGACGGGCCTTCACTTTCCTGTTGCGCGTATTGCCAGGTTTCTTAAAGCAGGAAAGTATGTTGACTGTGTTGGAGGAGTTCCGGTTTACCTAGCTACTGTTCTTGAATATCCTGCCTTCGAGGTGTTCGAGTTGTTTTGGAAATGCTGCAAGAGATAAGAGGAAGACAAGGGTTGTTCCACACTACATTCTGTTGACAGTGCAAAATGATGAAGAGCTGAGCAAGCTTCTAAGCATGGTGACTATAGCCAATGGTGGTGTGTTGCTGAATATTTACGATGTTCTGATACAGAAGAAGACGTTAGTGGTAAGGCAGGGGCCAGTGAGTTGGAGGCTTCAGTTTGAAATGCATATGTATAATTTTATGGTTTCTAGGAGTCTGTGATAGGGAAAAATTAATTAGAAAAAACAAATCTTATATTTGAAAAACTTGCTACTTGCAAAAATTTTATAAGAAAAAAAAATAAAAAATGAGAATTTGGAATGTAAATAAACATTACAACAAAAAAATAATGATAACTTTATCTTTAATAAAATTTATAAAATAACAAATTAGATGCAAATTATAATTTTTTATATTAAAATAATAAAAAACTATAATTTCTATATTAGACAAAATTATAAAATGACAAATTTCCATTTTAAATAGATAATTCCTATTAAAAAAATTAATAGATTTAAGTATTTGTAACATGTATGTTATCAAATTTTTTCCATATTGGATTTTATATAGTCAATTTTTTTTTTTACAAGTGTTTATATAACACTTCAAAATTTAAGCATCATGTTTTAAGCACTCTATTTACATTTCTCTTTGAAAATATTTTATGTCGATTAAAAGAAATTTTGTTTAACACATACAAATAACTGTAACTTTTCTCATTCTTTTATTTCTATTTATGCAAATAAGAACTTTATTATGATTCTTAGCAATCCAATTATAAAATTATTTATCTATGTATTTGGTCATTCATTCTTGGATAATTTTACTACATAGATATAGCGATTTTGAAGTGACTCCACCTCTTAAGCTTGTTAGAGTCTTAACCTCGCTAATCCCCTAAGTAGATAAATTACTATGTATCACTATGTATAGAGATACCAAATAAGGTCCATGTTGTATTGTGAACACAAGTATTGTAAGGCTTATTAGAACTTTGCACTTAATAGGAAGTGTCTTTCTATAATGTTCTTATGAGATAAAAAATAATATATAGAAAGAAAAATTGTAAAAGTTGTCTTGGGAAGAATTTATAATATGAACTTTGTGTTGGAGGTTTCCCCCTTGAAGACACAAGTGAACACTACTTCCATATCAATAATGGTATATATGTTTGTTCATATTGTCCACTATGTTTCTATTCTATTTTTTGGGGAATATATAGATCCGGTTAATATTTGTAATTTCCACTTTTGATACTTCTATGTGGTACATTAAGTGTGTTATTAGAGCATAAATGTGTTTCCACATCTACAAATAAAATACGGGTGTGTTACTAAATATATAAACTTATGGTCACAAAATCACATGCAAGAAATACACTAGGTTTCACCTACTTAGAAACCCTTGTAAGCCCTATTAATACCCTTTCTAATTACAACATTAAATAGCACTTGTATACTAAATTCACTTCCATATATGCTAGAAAGTCCTATAGCATACTAAAACTAGTCAATTAAATCTTTTAATGAAATCTTGATTCTTGTTTCCAATTTCTAAAATTGCTAATTTCCACTATTGAGAATTTGATCATTTTATTACAATAATATTGTTAGTTCTTTTGACAAATCTAAATGCACTTGCTTCATTTATAAAACCTATCTAAAATAATGTCAATTAAGATGTCTATTCTATACTATTGATGTTGAAGCTTCACTACTCTTTCTTAACGTAATATTACTTATCCTCACAAACCCCTCTTCTCCATAAAGATGTGATGTCACAACCTATTCTTAGATAACAACTTCACAATGCCATAAGGATGGTCACTATGTTGCTATTATATTTCTTTTTGAGATATATACTTTTTAGTAATATTTGCAATTTCCATTTTTTATATTTCTATTTGGTATATTAGAAAATAATATTAGAATAGAAATGTGTTGCCACATCTATATAGAACATAAATATATGTTACTAAATATATAAACTTGTATGTGCACATAAATAAAAAGTATACACTTAATTAGAGACATCGTATATTTCCTCCATGTACCTTAAAAAGTCCTCTAAGAATAAGAAATTAACCTTAGAGAAGCCACTCAATTGATTCCCTTACTGAAACCTTGCTTCTTGCATCGAATTTTTATGATTGCTACATAATCTCCACCGTTAAGAATTTCGTCATTCTGCTAGGGCGAGATTCTTGGTTCATTTGGCAAACCTATCTCGAAGGATTTCAATTCTATGCTAACGATGTCAAAGCCTAACCACTGTTTTGTTAATGTTGGAGTACTTACTCCCACAAACCCGCCCTCTCTAGAAGGATGTGATGTGATACCCGATTGTCCACTGCCAAAACGATTTGATGTGATGTAACAAGTTCACACCGCCACAAAGAACATGATCCATGTCAAGAACATTAGATGAGGTTGATCATTTTATTTATGCCTTCTCTTGAAGTTTTTATAATGCAGCGGAAGGTCAAACAATAACTTTCCTTTAAATTCATTTGAAAATTGTTAGTTTTATTCAATTGGAAATTATGCAGATCCATAATCAATGCTAACATTGAACTCCATAACCAACCCAATATGAATGTTGACGATGTTGCGTCAATTGCTGCGTTGAATATTTAACCAGTAAACTCCATGTTGGAAGTAATGGAGAAAGCTAAACTTAGATTATTGTTATGATAATGATAGGTTTGAGACTCTAATCTTAGACCTCATCTCCTAATATCTAGGGAGTGGTTGAAACCATCCCATTAGTGTGAAAGCCTATATATTTGAGGCTCATCTGACTCTATGTAAGTGGGTTTGTATGAATGTTTGTACACTCTCCAGGTATCTCACCTGGAGAGCCATTTAGTTTATAATTAATATATTCAATTTTTAACATGGTATCAGAGCTGCAGGGTTGAGGAATCTGTATGTTGAGTGTGTAGGTTTTAACCTCGTACAGAAATTACCTGCATACAAATTCTAAAACACAAAAAATAAACAATGCGAGAGCATAACACATAAAACACATATACACTGAGATTTTCCCACTGGATCCCAAAATCGGGACTACCAGCTTGATTTTTCATTATGTTCCTTTCAATGTTATAATACATATTTATACATGCCAAAGCATCCAATACCATGGACCGAAAACCATTGCATCCAATACCATGGACCGAAAATCATTGCGTCCAAAAAAACATGTGCGAAAATCATGCACAAAACCATAGGTGGGTCCACCCAACCTAACATAGGGTCCAAAACCAAAATTTTCCGGGGCGCTGCCCCAGACCCTATAAAGTGGGGTTACGAGTACACCTCAAACCCCCTGTGAACCACACCCCCCCGGGCTACATAATCAGTGCAATGAAAGGGGGCTTCGCCCCCCCTCTAACTCCCCGGTTAACTATGTGGGCTAGTCGTGGAAAGAATATAACACAACCCAACATTCTCTCACTTGTTGTTTTCTTTCCACAGGGGGCCACAAGAGAGCTTAGTCATTTTTCCAGCCCTTAAATGGCCATTGTCTCTCTAAACCAAGAGAACTTCTCAGAGCTCATAGATTTTGTCAATGCATCTGCAGTATTCTTCAAAGTGTCTAACTTTAACAGCAACACCATTTTGTCTTCTATCATATCCCTAACAAAGTGACATTGAACATCAATGTGCTTTGTCATTGAATGATATGTGGGGTTCTTTGCCAAGAAAATTGTACTTTGGTTGTCACAGTCTATCCTTATAGCTCCTTGTACTAACCCCATACTTGAACACAAGCTCTGCAACCAAACTGCTTCCTTCCTCGCATGAGTGGTTTCCAGGTATTCTTCCTCTGTAGTTGATAGTGCCACTACAGATTGTTTCTTACTCATCCAACTAACTGCACCTCCAAATAGGTTAAACACATACCCACTTGTAGATCTTCTCTTATCCATATCTCTAGCCCAGTCTATATAAAAAAAGCCACGAATATCCAACATTCTATCCAATCCTAATATTCCTTGGTAGCACAAACCATAATCACTAGCGCCACGCAAATACCTGAAAACCCGCTTCACTGTTATCCAGTGCTCCTTCCTTGGTTTTGACATAAACCTGCTCAATACTCCCACTGCATGTGTAATGTCTGGTCTAGTACAGACCATTGCATACATCAGGCTACCGACTGCACTTGCATATGGAACACGGGACATGTCCTCTTCCTCTTCTTGTGTCTTGGGACACTTTTTAGCAGATAACCTCACGCCTACAGGAATAGGAACCTTCACGGGTTTACTATCCTGCATATTAAACCTTTGCAGTATTGTCTCGACATACTTCCTCTGATTTAACTAGAGCTTCCTCTTTTCCCGATCTCTTTTAATTTCTATGCCTAAAATATAGTTTGCAGCACCAAGAATTTTCATGTCGAATTTGGAGGACAATTGGGTCTTCAAATCCTGGATAATTTCTTTGTCATTTCCAACCAGCAACATATCATCCACATACAAGACCAGATAAATAACACGGTCACGAATTAATTTAAAATACACACAGTGATCTGCTTTACTTCTGGTGAAGCCAAGTCCCTGTATAAATGTATCAAATTTCTGATACCACATCCTTGGCAGTTGTTTTAACCCATACAGAGACTTCTTTAACTTGCATACCAGTTCTTTCTTACCCTTCACCACAAAGCCTTCAGGTTGCTTTAAGTATATTTCCCCTTCCAAATCCCCGTGAAAAAATGTTGTCTTCGCATCCATCTATTCTACCTCAAAATCAAAAGCAGCAGCAACAGATAAAAGTAATCTAATAGAAGTTACCTTGGCAATAGGAGAAAAAATATCACCAAAATCAATTCCCGGCACCTGGGAATAACCTTTTGCTACCAACTGAGCATTCTCCACCTTTCCTTATGCATTTGTCTTCTTCTTTAACACCCATTTGCTGCCAATGGGTTTCCTTCTAGTCGGCAACTCCACCAGATCCCAAGCCTCATTTTTGTGAAAAGATGACATTTCATCAACCATGGCCTCTTTCTAGAGTTTGCTATCCTCTGAATCTACTGCTTCCTTCACATTTCTGGGATCATCATCAGTAATAGATAAAGAAAAATCACACCCAGAGTTTGTGGCTCTTCATCTTCTGATTCCTCCTCTCCTATAGAGTCTGATTCTTCCTTGTTACACAAAAATATCGTCACCTTGATTATTTATAGTTAGTATAGGTCTATCACCACCTATACCAGCCTCCTAAGCAAGTCTCGGACCTCAGCTCTTCAAAACAAGCTTTGGAAATGAGAGAAAGGCATCAAAAAAGCAATGTAACTCTGGTTCCGCACTTTCTCTCACTTTTGCTTATGGGCCCGCACCTTTTATTCATAATACTTGTATACTTATACGCTCTGTATGTAAAGGGGAGGGTGCGTACCCCTATGAAAGTCAAAAGGCGCAATTTTTATCTTAAAAAACTCACTTTGGGTTAATTCTAGATGTTTTCTAGAAGCATTTGTTACGTGGATTGTTCGCTCCAAGTGGTTCATGCATCCCATCATAGGAGGAACTAATCCCTTGTTGAGAGGATCTATCCCATTGAAGGAGGACTCTATCCCTTTGAAGGAGGAGCTGGTAACTGATCTCCATTGCACTATAAATTGAGGCATTGGGTCAGTGGCTAGGGAGGTTAGAAGCTGAACTTTTGACGGTAAATGCTAGTGAAATCAAGACTTCCTATTTGAGCTTAAGAGGAGAGATCACATACCTTTTTGGCTTCATTGGGGAGTGAGTGAGGCTTGTCAAAGTAGAGGATACTTCTTGTTGGACCCTGGGAGGAGCTTGTACAGCGTCAAGGCAAAGGTTGTAAAGTTCTTCTTCTTCTTTTGAATTAATACAATCGAGCTCATTTTTCTCAACAAGTATCTCATGTTATTTGTTTCATGGACTCCTTGAATTTCATGTTAAATATGTTTTATAATACTGGTTATTCAGGTGCTATTTAATCGTTTGCCTTGTTTGTGTTTGCAGGTTTGTGACAAAGGAACTTGCTTGGATCAAAGGAGTGAAGGCATCCCCAAACTTGCGTTGGACATGAGGTAGGCCTTAAACACACTTGTTTGCTATTATTTATAAAGCACATTTAGAGAAAGATAGTGTCTCGTTGGTTTGCTTGTCATTAGGTCTTCTTTAGATTCTAGGAAGTTCTATCTTGTCTGCAAGATCGACTCATTCCGCGTGACAAAATGGCGACTCCGCTGGGGACTTGATTGTTTTCCTCGTTTTTCTTTGACTTGAGAAACTTGCCTTTTTGTTTCTGTTTTTGGCTTGTTGTGTGTGGATTTGGGTAGACTTAGTGGATTTAGTTTTATTTTTTTTTCATTACTTTAGTCGAAGTCCACAGTCTGTGCGTGTATCACAGTGCGTACCTGTACACACTTTTACTTTGTGCACAGAGCATACACGCACCTGTGTAAACTCTGAACCTGCGTACCCTTCTAAAATTTTGAAATTTTGAATTTTACTCTTTAAATTAGTTTATCTTGATTTTGTAGTGGTTATCCTCTGCCCATACCTGCATGTGACTGGTTGAAATCTTTCCTTGGTTTAACTTCATTAGCATTAGGGTTTTAGGTGAAATTCCTAGGAGTTTTGCTTGTTGGGTTTGTTTTT
>APFE031563235.1:0-15696 GCA_000404065.3 Pinus taeda
ATGGAAAGATAGTCCGTTTTCTTTGTGCTTGCGGTGTACCATTCAATGTGCTTCGCTCTCCCTATTGGCATGAAATGATAAAGGCCATCAATGAAGCCCCAAAAGGATACAAGGCCCCCAACTATGAGAAAGCTAGAACAATGTTATCCGAAAGAGAAAAAGCTAAGGTTCAAAGAGCTTTGACACGTTTTACAAATGAGTGGGTAGATTCTGGGGTAGCCATTATATCAGATGGGTGGACAAATACTAGAAACCAACATTTGATAAATGTTCTTGGTGTTTCTTCTAGTGGTGCAGTATTTATTACATGTCATGACTCCTCTTCCATCAGTGCATCTGCACAAAACATTGCAGATCTCCTATTGCAATCAATCAAAGGTGTTGGTCCGAATAATGTGGTTCAAGTGATCACAGATAATGCAGCAAATTGTAAGGCAACAGGAAAAATTATTGAGCGTACTCATCCACACATCTTTTGGTCTGGGTGCCTAGTTCACACATTGAACCTTTTGATGCATGATGTTGTGAAGCATGAAGAATGTGGGTGGATTACTGAGCTTTACAAGAGAGGGAAGCAACTCATTAAATTCATCATACAAGGGTAAACTACTTCTAAGGCACTTACTCCAAGTTGCAGTTGCTTAAACTTGCAAAGACAAGATTTGCCAGTTATTACCTCACCTTTAGGCGGCTAGTGAAGGTGAGACAAGCTTTAACTAATCTGGTGTGTGTTGAATCATGGGATGAAATTAACACTGACAGAGATGGTGCTAATGCAGTCAAGGACACTGTTCTTGACAATTACTTTTGGTCACAGGTTAAATATGTTTTACAATTCACCAAACCAATTTATTACATGATCAAGTTTGGAGATTCAGATCGACCATTAATTGGGGAGGTGTATGAGAAAATGGATAGCATGTTGGGGCAGATTAAAGACATTATTGAGCCTAGAGATATCACCTTGTACTATTATATTGTGCAGAGGTGGAAAACCGATGGGAAATGCTAAATGTTCCATTGCATGCATTAGCATATGTTTTGACACCTAAATACTATCATCCATCATGGCTTTCAACACCAGCACTTGGGGGGGGGAAGCAGGAGAAAACCACACCAAGATCAAGAGGTTCACAAAAAATATATGGCTGCATTGAGTTAATTTATCCCTGATGAGGAGGAGGCTGCATTGGTATGGAGACAGTTGAGAAACTATACGCTTAACACTGGTCCATTTGGGAGCATGCATGCAATTAGAGATCGAGAGACTTTTTCTTCTCTTGAGTGGTTGAACATGCATGGAGGGGCTACTCCACTTCTACAGACTTTGGCATTGCAGGTGCTATCATAGGTGGTAAACACTTCTTCTGCAGAGAGGTGTTGGAGCTCTTATTCTTTCATCCACAGTGTTAAAAGGGACAGGTTGAGTTTAGACTGGGCAGAGAGCTTGGTTTATGTTCATTACAACTTGCGATTGTTGTCCCATTACTATGAAGATGCAAAGTCTAATAAAGACCTGTTGATTTGGGACAAGAATACAGAGGAGCCCAATTTGGAGGATGGAGTGTTGCGATTAGAGCAATTAGAGGATGCTCTTATCCAGGTATGTCCATTGTGGTATGAATTTTCCTTATAAGCATTTCTCTAATTCATGTTTTTAATTTTTTTGTTAACTAGTGTTTTTTTTGCATGAATTTTTTGAGCGATTCCAGGATAATGATGATCGTGTTGATATGCCACCCCCACCCCCATCTGGTCACTTGGTTCCTAGGTTCCATGGTTCAACACCAACAGCAAGGGGGTTCTTCTTCATCAGTTACAGTGCCACTGCCACAACTTCCACATGCACCATCTTCTTCATTGCCGCCACGTTCTCTTCGTGGTGGAAGGAGAGATTAGTAGATATATTCACAATCTACTACTTTTGTCATAGATTACTCATTAGACTTGTAGGCTTGTGAATTTGAATTTTGAACCTTTTTTGTCTTGGCGGTGACCAAGTGACATATTTTGTAAACATTATTATTTGAATTTTGGACATGTTGACAGTTGCTCACTTGCTAGATAAATCATAATATGCTCTATTTTTTATG
Source organism: Pinus taeda (assembly GCA_000404065.3). Classification (NCBI taxonomy): domain Eukaryota; kingdom Viridiplantae; phylum Streptophyta; class Pinopsida; order Pinales; family Pinaceae; genus Pinus; species Pinus taeda. Next base: position 2,094 of record APFE031563235.1, read on the forward strand.
TTTATAATATGCTTAAATGTTTTATGTTTTATAATATGCTTAAAAATTTGATATATGTTTGTAATCGCTAGAATATAGATGGTTGATGTACATACTAGTAACTACAATGGAATCATGGATGCCATATCTATCTTGATTTATGCAAAATATGCATGTTTTCATGTCTTTTACAACTAATTTGGTATTTGGGATGTTTGTTTGAGTATAGATGCAATATATATATATATAGCAGACGCTTCCGCGTCCCCGCTTCGTGCAATATTGGTTTACACAGAACACAATGGGCTTAGAACACCATCTTATGCTTGGCTCTGAAGCTCTTAGGCTTTTTGGCTTTGGCTCTCGGCTCTCTGGCTCTCTGGTTTTTCGCTTGTCCTCCAAGCAACTCCAAAGCCTCCCTCAGCTGCCTGCGCTTCCTGCTACCTCGTCAATTGAGCTCTCTGACCTTCTTGAGGCATCCTTCCGTCTCTGCGGCTTCCCCAACCATTTCTCTACATGTAATCATCCCTCTGCGGCTCTACGTCTTCTTTTGCTCCTTGTCTCTTCGACTGGCCATCTGGCTCTGTGGCTCTGTGGCTCTCTCTGCATTACAAACGCATCATTGTCTATAAAATGCCCACTTGCAGCGTGGCACAATGATCAGGTGCAGTTACAAAAGAATTGGGGCCTTCTTTGCAAAACTCGAAAATGGAACAAAATTCCAATACACAGAGATTTACCGGAAATACACTATCGAGCGTAAAATCCCGGATTTCAAATTCTATGAAATCGCGCTCATATCCCTATCGGGTCCACCCTTTTATAGCTGTCGCAAGCCCATCGTTGATCTGCGTGATCTCCGATCCAACGGCTGATAGCCATTTTGGGTGGTTTATGTGCATGGAGATTACTCGCCCGAAAAGGTGGTTTTCTCTCTCCTGCGCCATGCCACGTGTCAGCTAGTGTATGGGATTGGGCAGAATCCGTCCACTACCACTTACCGCTTGAGGCCCGCCCGAAATCCCGCTTACCACGAAACTCAAATAACACAAAGCCACATCTATAAACTTTTCAGGTCTGGCTTTCTATTGCAAATCGCAGGTCGCATGGCTAAATGGCCAAAAACCCATTTACACGGGAAATACATTGAAAATCCGAATTTCTGGATTTTAAATATTATGAAATCGGGCTTATAATTCCCATCGGGTTTGGCCCTTATTAGCTTATCGCAAGTCGCGTGCCCAACGATCCTTTGTATCGGGGATCACCGATATCTCCGATCATCGCTATAGGCTCCAATCACAAATCGCAATCGGCATATCGCAGTGCCTGGGGTCCTTCCCTTTTGGGTGTGCTGATCGTTGATCGGCCGATCGCAATTGCAATCGCATATCGCTCTGCCTGGGGTCCCAATATCGGGCAAAGGCCTACCTTTGAAGCGATAAGTCGGGGATCGCTAGTCGGGGGTCCTTCCGCCTTTGCTTTAAGTCCTCCTTTTAACGTCTCCGATGCGATTTATGCATTTAAGGCCTTAAGCTTATTTTTATAAGAATTTGCCTCATTTTCAAAGGACAATGGCTATCTTATTTCTGCGATAACTTCCTCATTCGAAGTCCATTTTAGCCCATTCAAGTTGCAGTAGATTCAGAATGAGAAGATCTATGCAATGGGATTATTTCCAAGAGCAGCCCTAGACTTTCATTTTCCTCTGTGAGGAACACTTTAGACTTAGAAGTCTATCCAAGATCCATTTTGGATCACTTGGCCTGATGTGCTTGCCTCGCCTTGCCAACCCAAGGGTAATGTCAGGAGCACTCTTTGAGGTAGAGATGCTTGCTATACCTTTAACACTTGCATGCCACAATTCCCTTTTCTTTGTCACCTATGGCCAACACTTGAGGTGGCTTCAGTGTTCATGTTGATTGAATTTGAAGGGGTCCCAGTTTGCATCCCCTCAGCTACAGCATCTGGGGCTTACTAAGTTTTGTATTTCTCTCCAATGTACTCCTAACCTGATCTGAGAATTGCATTGATGGATTCATCATATTCGCTTTGCATCTTTTCCAACTTTTCCAGAACAGGATTGGCCTTTTGCCTTCTAATGTTAGAGGCAACCACTTAATGCCAGTATAAATCAACTATCTTTGCATATTTTGAATCTATGCCTTTGGAATGTCGTGTGTCAGGTATGACTCTGCCAACCTTCTCATTCACCACATAACCTGGGGTTGGAGCTCACTTCTGTGGTCTACCTAATGCCAGATTATATGAGCTTCACATGCATCTTAGTGCTTTCTGAATGACGAAGTAGGTAGCCTCTGTGTATGTCAACAATCTCCACTCTCCTTGTTCTGTTCCTTAGGAGTTTGCCACCCCTCTTCCCTTTTCCCCTTTTGGAGGCCTACTGTGCCTTTTGTGACCCTCCTCTCATTTTTTCACTTCAGGGCCTCAAAAACCAGAGAGGGTTGAGTATATTCGATCTCTCCCTTCAGCAAGAACATCAAACTGCATTGTCTCAACTCTCTTCTCTACTCACTTGAACTTTGCATCCTCTTGCAGCCCACTGACACGATAAACCAGGCATGTAGGAGCTGTATGGGATCGTTCTTCTTTGAACCTATGGAGGTGTCCTTTCATGCTAAGAATTGATGGATGAATTTGAAACCCTTGCTACACAATGCTTTTATAACCAGCGCCTCTTTCATGTGTGGAGCCTTAAAGTGTGGTAATGGAACTGCTGCTGCCTGCCTGTGGTACGACAGCTGTGGGCTGTTACTCTGTCATCTTATCTGATGGACACTTCTTCTTGCCTGTTAAATTAATAAAAGCATTCATTTATTTAATTTTCTGCCTTGCACTGAATTCTGTCAAGTAGTTTGCTGAGTCAAAGTTAATTGAGTGGGATCTGTGGTTTTCCATTTTCTCAATACAGCCAACAACCTACCATAAATATTTAACTAGATGGTGTTCTAATTTAATCTGCTCGGAAGGAATTTCAGTCATATTAGTGATGGTTAATTCGAAGTTTTCACTGTTATCTGAAGATGAATTTCTGTAATAGTATGCAAGAGAATTAGGGGCAGTTCTTGCAGTCTCTTGAGATACATTTTCCCACTTCATATCATTATTATGCCCTCTTTTCAGCCCATTAAATTAAGATAATTATATCTGATTTTAACAATTTATCTTTTTTGGGTTCTCCAATTTTAATTGTTTTTCACTCTGTATTGTGCCAAACTTGTGTAAAATCTTTTGTTAACTAATCTACTTGTTGAAATTGGTCCCACTCCGGTTAAGATAAATCAAAACGAATTTGACCTAGTTTCTTTCTTTTTTAATTTAATAATATTTACATATTGTTTCCTATTTAATCTACAAGTAGAAAGTAATTTATGTAATTTACTTGAAGAGATAGTGTTGTACAAAACAGCCGTTGTTATTAATTTTATTTTTCATTGTTGCTGCTAATTCCATTTATACTATTTAGAGTTCACAGGAAAACTATGGTACATGACATCCTGCAGGATGGAGCATGCCATTGGATAAGATGGTAACATGGTATAAGACATTCTCCCCGTTTGAGCATGGCCATTGGCTAAGATCTAGTATGTTGACATAAGATTAGTTTGCAGATAATGATAAGGAATTGTAGTCAAACCTAAAAAAATAAGACGAGAGTAACCTGGGGTAGAAATACCTAACAAATGAGCAATACAAGTTGAAACAAAGAAGATGACAATGACAGGCCTGAGTGGATATCTTATAAACCTGCAGGTAATGAAGCAATTACAGATTCTTCAATAACTGCTTGCTTCTACTACATGCTATGACACATCCTGATGTAAACACCTTGACACCATAAGCAAACTTGTCTTAAGCTGTTTTGATTCTGTTGATGTAAGATTAGTTTGCAGAATATGATAAATAATTGCAGTGAAATTAAAGAAGATGAGAAGTAAGTTGGGGTAGAAACACGTAACAAATCAGCACTACAAGTCCACAACAAGGATGATTACAATGACAAGTCTGAGTGATAAACCTGTGGGTAATGAAACAGCTACAGATTCTTAGATAACTGCTAGCTTCTGCAAGCTATGACACATCCTGATATAAGCACTTGACACATCCTGGTGTAAGCACTCTCATTTCCATCAGTAAAGTTTGAGCATATTCAGTATGATAAACCTTTCGAAGGAACTCCAGAACAGAATACCTAAGATCTTCCATTCTAGAGGTTAGTAGCCTAGTATACACGAATTAGAACCATAATCAAATTCTCATGTTTACTTCAATCAGTTACGTGTTTAAGACCATTTTTTATCTTCTTAGTCTGCTTGCAAATCTGTAAAACCTTCTAACTTGTCAAAAGGATCCTAGTTGTAGGCATCCTTAATGATAAGCATTGATGTTTTTCTTGTTTTCTCTCAGTGCTCATTGTTCTTGACAATCATCAACCTCCAGCCCTGGACTAATTCACTTAGCCTTCTACATGATCCGGTTATATACATGTTTATGAGGATGCCCTATTATTGTATCCTTCTTTACTTCATTTTATCCTAGATTTAGCTTTGGCATTTTCTAGGAGTTCCGTTTAGACTCCCACATTGTACTCGTACTGGTTGTATCCTTCAGTCCCATTGACCTTTTTATGGTCATTCGTTGGACATTAATAAAATTATGTTATCTTACCTCTAGCCTAGAGTTTTATGTTTGTTCTGTCATATGCACTCAGATTTTGTTTAAGACCAATTCTTCTCTTGTTTGTCTATCGATTCTGCTCGACAATCAGAAGTTTGGCCTTACTTTGGTTCTCACTGGTCATTTTGCTTGAAACTTAGAAGTTGGACCTCACCTTATCTCTCCTCAAGTTAAAAGTCTTATGTTTGCTCTGTTATATCAAAAGGGAATAACATCAATCAGTTCCTTCTTCAAGACCAGTTCTTCTCTTCATGTTTGGGTTGGAAATTTGTAACACTTTCACTTTTCAGAGGAATCCTCGTTGTCAGCATCCTTAACATTATGCACTGATGCTTGCCCTTGTTTGTTCTCAATTCTCATTTTGCTTGCCAATCATAAGTTGAACCTCCTTTAGTCTAGAGTCTTATGTTCGTCCTGTTATATATAAAGGGAAATTATTTTGGCATCATTTGGTGGCAGTTACTCTCTGGTTGTTATGTCAGGTATAGCAATATTGCTAGATGAGTCTTGAATGTCCTTATTGTTATGCATAAAATCATAGTTGAGATTCTTTTGACTTTTGTTCCTCTGAGTCCCTGGGGATTTTATAGTGGTTATCCTCATTTAAAGACGAATGCGACTCTTAATCGTCAAATAAAAGTAATTGGATGAAGAAGGGTGGAGGGAATAATTTGTAGTGACTTTCACATATTGATATTGAATTAGATTAAGAGGAGCTTAAGTGGAATGGAGACACATAATTTGAGCAGTTGTGTGAAGACCACACTCCATTTTTTTTCTCTTGGTTTCCAAAATTGTGTCTGTCTAGAACTCTGAAAAAATGCTCGGGTGCTTATTATTAGTGCTTCTAATGTCAAAGAAAAGTAATCAGCCAATAGTGGATGGAGGAAAATTGTTTAGGGATTTTCAGATGTTGTTTTCTATTAGATTAAGAGGAACTTAAGTCAAATGAGACATAATTTTGAGCAGTGGTTGGCTGAAGATTACTCTACTTACTTTTTGTTCTTTGTATTGGAGATTTTTAGTACTCCTGCTTTGTATTGACATCATTATACTCGGCAGTCCATTTGACTGACTTTTGTGGTCATTTGTTTGACAATAATATAATTATCTTATCTTATGTTATCTACTGTTTTTTGGAGTGATTCTGGACGCTGGAAAAAAGCCCCTGGATATTCATGTTAATTGAATATTTTGCATTAAAGTTTTCAATTCTGTTAATTGATAGGTGCTGGGAAGTTATTGACAGTCTTGATACTGTACATACATGATAAATGACCTTTATTTCTTGAATGCTCGAAACCCTTAATGTAGGATTTTTCTTTTTTCCTTTGATTCAATAATCTGCCCCTTCAGCTTCTGCCTTGTATGATGGCTTGAAGATCTCAAAATGTTGTGTGTTTGTGTTATGTGGCAATAATATGATTTATACCTTCTTGAAATTCCAAATTTTGTTCATTGTTGAATAAATTTTTGAGAAGCTTGTATGGAATTAATTATTTTGCGAAAAAGTTTTCAATGCTGTTAATTGTTAGGTGATGGGAAGTTATTGACAGTCTTGATACTGTACATACATGATAAATGACCTCTAATTCTTGAATGCTCGTAACTCTTAATGTGGGGTTTTTCTTTTTTTCCTTTGATTCAATAATCTGCCCCTTCAGCTTCTGCCTTGTATGATGGCTTGAAGATGCCAAAATGTTGTGTGTTTGTGTTATGTGGCAATAATATGATTTATACCTTCTTGAACTTCCAAATTTATTCATTGTTGAATAAAGTTTTGAGAAGCTTGTATGAAATTATTTATTTTGCAAAAAAGTTTTCAATGCTGCTAATTGTTAGGTGCTGGGAAGTTATTGACAGTCTTGATACTGTACATACATGATAAATGACCTCTATATCTTGAATGCTCGTAACTCTTAATGTGGGGGTTTTTCTTTTTTCCTTTGATTCAATAATCTGCCCCTTCAGTTTCAGTTTCTATGTATTCAGTTTCTGCCTTGCATGATGGCTTCAAGATGCCAAAATATTGTGTGTTTATGTTATGTAGCAATAATATGATTTATACCTTCTTGACATTCCAAATTTAATGTAGCAATAATATGATTTATACCTTCTTGACATTCCAAATTTAGACAGTGTAGTTGTGTTTTATAATCTTGCATTTCTTGGTAACAAGCACTGGAATTTTGTATTGTGCAGATAAGAAGGTTTTTCCTAAATATGATATTCTTGGTTGGTATTCAACTGGGAGTGATGTTAAAGAGACAGACATGCAAATTCACAAATCTGTAAGTTGTGCTTACATAACGGATGCCTTCTATTGTTTTGTTATTGAAGCAAGGGTCTTTTACTAAACTGTAAATCAACTTGGATGAACATCTTTTGAACTTTTTTCAAGAAAAAAAAAGCTTATTTTTCATTCAAGGAGAATTAAAAATACATTCCATATGGCGGATGATGCATAGTTGTCAATTCTTGTGCTCTTATCTGTAAATATCACTGAATTGCCTATAATTCTACCCACCATTCATTAGAAATATAATCTTGAAGTTGGCATGTTCAAAGAACTTACATTACATTGAATGAAAGCACCTATCAAGTAATGAGATCAAAGCCTGTCAAAAAATTACATTGATAACCACTTCCAAAAAAAAGCTGAAAAGCTTTTTTTGGAGGAGACTAAAAGCCTCTCCTAATATTCATCTTCAATGATCTGATTGATTTTCCATCAATTGTAAACTGTTGATTTTGTGGCCTCGGAAGGTTTTCTACATTGGCTTGGTGTCTAGGCATGTAGAAGATATTTGATTGCCTCTTTAGGTGCTTGCTTGGTGGAGTAAGCGATTTTACAATTTCTTCCTAAGGTTAACTTAGGAAAAGTACAATAATTAATTCAATTAATTATGGTGGACTATTAGGCCAAAGCTCTATGGATAAGTAATAAAATTATTTGAGGAACTTAGATATAATCTTGACCGTTGAGCTCAAGTCAGGCTTGGGATTTAATCCTAGCCATTGATCGCTTATGAGATTAGGGTTGGGGATTGACTTAAGGAAATTATAAAATAAGTCCAAGGGGGTGGTGAAGACACACAGCTGTGGAGGAAGCGATTTTCCTAGAGTGAGAGGCTTGACTAGAGTGAAGAGAAAGTGATGAGAAACGCAACAGGGAATTCAGGAGAAATTTAGGGAGGCCGAGTTGTTTAAGAGGAAGCCCAATTGTAGAGGAGGCTGAAACATACTGAGAGGCTGATTTTCTCAATTGCGCAGGGATTATATGAGGTGAGAAGAAAGGGGGGCAATTTTCTGGTGAGACAGGTCCATTTGTCCAGGGCCGAGTTTCCTTAGGATGGTCGATTCCAAGGGCCGAGTTAACATACCAGTGTGATTATTTTATTAACAGTTTCAGAAATTTCTGAGATAAATACTTTCTAGGGTTTTAATAAATTGTTAAAGTAAATTAATTCAGATCTGGTATAAAAGAATTTAACAGAAACCATCTTTAGAAAGTGTATTATCTTGAACATTGAGCTCCCTCTAGACATGTCTGAAAGATACCTCTTGAATCTGCCTTGATTTTTTTTCAAAGGCTTAGCTAATGGGGATAAACCAATACCGTGGACCTGAAGCTTATTCTGTATCCAATTTATAGTGAGAGTTGAATCCCTAACTATTTGAAACTTGACAATCCCTTTTTCAATTGCAGATTTTAGAGCTTTGAATTCCCCAACATTATTTGTTCCTTTTCCTGGTATATCCTTTGTAATGAAGAAATGAGAACCTGAAAAAAATAAAACAAAACCCAATCTGCATCTCTGCCCTGGTCTTTGACGGGCCCTTTTGAAGAAACTCCAAGCATATGACCTTCTATTGAAAGTGCTCCCACAACCCTCCTCTCCTTTATATGCACATCAGGGTTGTAAATTGATAGTAGAGTCAATACCTAGGCAGAGCTTTGAAAACATGGGATTGGTTTATCTTCAATGAAACTAGAGTTGTGGGCCAGTCATATTCCCTAAGTGGCTAAAATGGGAACTGCCCTAGAAGGCTTTGACTTTCTTCTTATAAACCACTTTTGGAAATTCATATCTACAATCTCTTTATGCCACTAATACTGAAAACCCAACAAAGTTTTGAAATCCTTCCAGACCTGCATAGAGAATGAATGAGACAAGAAAATATGAGTGGTAGTCTACTCATTTGCTTTATACAGTGAAAACATTCTAGGGCCAATCTTGTTCCCCTTTTGAAGCATTTCCCAAGTCAATACTCTTTGATGGAGCCTTAACCTTTCACAATTTTGACCACCACCATTCAATCCTTACTAGGGTTGAGGGATCACAGGGATAGATAGATAAGCTTCATAGTGTAATCAACCCGTCTAATTCATTGCTCGTACTATATTGTCAGGATCCCTATTCAACCTTATATGGGTTCTTCTTAGTCTAGTCAGAAAAGACTCCCATCCTTGACTCATCTCATCATTCGGCCCTAATTTCTGAGCTAACAACCAGCCTTGGGGCCATAGGGTGGTTTCAATCGGATTGCTGACCATAGTATTTAAAACCGGAACTGGTAACTGACTTGGTCCACCTATCAAACTGATTTTTGAACCGGAACTGGTAACTGACTTGGTCCACCTATCAAACCGATTTCTGAACCGGAACCAGAAAAACTGGAGTGGTCAGATCTCAATGAACTGGTCTTTTTTTCCCATGGAAAAAATCATAATTTTATTCAACTTGAGAATAAGGACAATTACATTCTGCAAATGCCCAAAGGCATTCAATCATGACCAGCCTTGCAGCTGGTGCACACTATAAAGAAAGACATTATATATAATAAAACAAACATAAAAATTTTACGGGGTTAAGTGATAAAAATCACTTAATTTTTTTTTTTTTCCTTTCTTCCCACCTTTCTCCAAAATCCTTGATTGGGGCTGGTTGTTACTATTGCCAGTTGATTGCCATCTCTTTATGCATCCCGGATTTTTTTATTACTATTATTATTATTATTATTATTTTTAATTTTATTTTATTCTGTGGGTATTTCCTCTTTTTGCTGCTTTGGAATTATGATCTCATTTGATTCCATTCCCCTTTGGGTGTCTTTCATTGATTCAGATCTGTCCCCTTCACCACCATTGGCTTGGCTACCAAGTTGAGCCAGTGCTTTTGAATTCAGATGTTCTTCCTCGAGCTCTTCTTCTTTATCTTGTTGAAAAGTATAGTGAAGAAGGTCATCTTTGTGTGCGTGCCTTAGCCAGAGAAAGAACACGATCAATCTTTTCTCTAGCATGGACGAATTCGTGGAGCTAGGACGAGTTCATGGAGTTAGATGATTCACGCGCAGAGTTGGATAGGTAGTTAAGTTGATCTCCAAGTGCATGTTCAAATTTAGAAATTGACGAGTTGGAGAGCTTCAGTCTTGATTGAAGCAAGGATGTGTTATACTAGGAGTTGACTTAGTTAACAAGTTGAACTCAACTTGTGTTCTAAAATTGCACTTGCTAGATATAGCATGATCACATTGCTTAAAAGGACAAAGGCACAATTGTAATCAATTGTTTTCTGCACAAGGTTGTGAGACAAAACAATAGCTCATGAGTTTGTGGTAGGTTGCACCAATTTGTGTGTGAGAATTTCTTGTTGTGAGTGTGTACCTTTTTTTTTAACCATGGTGAATTGGTAACTCCTTGGACTAATCTATGGGAGGTCTAGGATCAACTCTCGTGGCTTCCTTATAACACCAAGAGTATATCCAGCAACCTGCAAGCCCGGTATACTAGATCTTATGGTCTAGCAAGCGTTGAGACTGTCGGAAATGTAGGAATTTACAGGGTAAGTTCCTCAGATAGAACACCAAAGGACACCGCTCACAAACAGATCACAGATCAATACACTAGTATTTTGACGTGGTTAAAACCCTCAAAGAGGGAAACAGTCCACGGCCTGAGCCAACGTGGCCATTTCAGGCAATTTATTAATAAAAGAATGAAATTTTACATAAGTTTCTCTCATGAACAGTTAACCTACAAATGACCCTCCATGCTCTTTAAATAGAGATCATGAACCAATCGGGTGTTAAGCCACGGATCAAGTGTCGGTAATACCAAGGAGAGAATGAACAGTCGGATCACTACATATCGTGACCGTCAGATTGTAAGTTACAAAAGTACATAGTAAATAAATACACTTTACCTAACTCTACACTAGACCAAGTTATACTTAACTATTTCCTATGTGTCAGAATATCCTAACATCCCCCCCCTTAAGAACAACTTGGGATAGGATTGAAGAATTTACAAATATGACATAATAGGAGAAGGAAGGAGGCACTAGAGCGTATCCCCCTTAGTGACAACTTCCTGAACTCCAACCATAAATCGAAGTTTAGTAAACTTCGCCTCTGTGAGAGCCTTTGTAAAGATGTCTGCAACTTGATCATCTGTTGAACAATATTGCACTTCAAGAACATGGTCGTGAATGAGCTTTCCGATGAAGTGCATGTGCAGTTCAATGTGTTTGCTACGCTGATGTTGGACTGGATCTTTGCATAGTTGAATGGCACTTTGATTATCACACCAAAGTGTAGTCGGATACTGCTGCTGAAAGCCAAACTCTGACAGGATCTGACGAAGCCACAAGGTTTCCTTACTAGCTTCTACGGCACCACGATACTCTGCTTCTGTTGAAGAAAGAGAAATGGCACCTTGTTTCTTGCAAGCCCATGTAATAGGTCTTGAACCAAGAGTGAACACATAACCTGCCGTAGACTTCCGATCATCAGGGTCACCAGCCCAATCAGAATTAGTGAAACCAACCAATAGAGGAGATGCTTCGGCACTGTAATGAATCCCAAACTGAACTGTACCTCGAACATAACGAACTATTCTTTTAGCTGCTTGCCAATGATTTTCATGTGGGTTTTTCATAAAACGAGCAACAAGGGCAACAACAAAGGAAAGGTCAGGACGAGTATGGGTTAGATACAAAAGTTTGTCTACAAGTTGACGGTATAAGGTAGCATCAACTTCAGGGGAAGTACAAGTGACTGAAAGTTTGGCTCTAGAATGAAAGGGAGAAGGGGCTGGCTTATAGTCTTCCATGTGAAAATGGCGTAGAAGATCACAAGCATACTTGGACTGGGAAAGGGAAATACCTTCCTTGGATTGCAAGACTTGAAGACCAAGAAAATAATGCAAGTGTCCTAAGTCTGTCATTTCAAACTTCTTTTTAAGGCTGGACTTCACATGGTTGATAAGGTTGGGATCACTACCAGTGAGGATAAGATCATCAACATAAAGAACAAGAATGATAAGAGACTTGCCCACTTTCTTGGTGTAGATAGTATTGTCAGAATGGCACCTAGAAAAGCCAGATTCTAAAAGAAAGCTATCCATTTTGGCATACCAAGCCCGAGGAGCTTTCTTGAGACCATAAAGGGATTTCTTAAGCTGACATACAAGACTGGAGTCTTTTTGTATAAAGCCAATAGGTTGTTCCATATAGATTTCTTCATGCAAGTCCCCATGCAAAAAGGCGGATTTAACATCCATCTGATGGACTTCCCCTTTGAAAGAGGCAGCAAGGGAAAGAACAAGGCGGACAAAGTTCATTTTGGCAACAGGGGAGAAGGTTTAAGTATAGTCAATGCCTTCAACTTGTGAAAAACCCTTAGCAACAAGACGAGCTTTATGTTTATCAACTTTCCCATCTGGTCCATACTTGGTTATGTAAACCAATTTGCATCTAACAAGTTTTCGTCCCTTTGGTAGAGGAACAAGATCCCATGTATCGTTTGCCAATAATGAATGATATTCTTCATTCATAGTTGCATCCCAATCTGGATGGCCTGAAGCTTCTACAAAGGTGTCAGGATCATAATTCATTGAGGCTTGAGCTAGTAAAGAAGAGGCTCTATCGAACTGAGAACGTGTACAACACTGATCTATAGGATCACCAGCAAGATCACCTGCCGCATCCCGAGTAGCACGGACCCATTTTGGAAGGGGAGGAGCTGAAGGAGGATCCTGAGAAGGTGGGGGAGGATTGTCATCCTCGCTTTCATCATCTGAAGAAGAAATATGTTTAAAAGTAGAAGAGATAGAGAGAGGTGGCACATTCGCCGAACTAGGCTCGTAGGCTGATATATTTTCAGCAAACTTTACATCTCTTCTAATGATAACATTTTTGGACTTAAATAGAATAAGTTTATATCCTTTGACATCTTCAGAATATCCAACAAAAATACCTTTTTCACTCTTAGGTTCTAAATCTTTATGTTTCTCATCTGGAATATGGGCCCATGCTTCACTTCCAAAAACACGAAAGTGACTCACATTTGGTTTAATTGAGCTCCATGCTTCTTCTGGAGTGATATTCTTTAAAACCTTAGTAGGAGTGCGATTTATTCTGTAATTTCACAGTTAATTGCTTCTGCCCAATAATTAAGGCTAAGTCCTTTAGATTGAAGCATACAATTAGCCATTTCCTTTAAGGTGTGATTCTTCCTTTCAGCACCATTTTGTTGTGGAGTATATGGAATAGTATGTTGCATTTGAATTCCATTCTCAGTGCAAAAGTTGATGAAGTTGTTTTTAACATATTCTCCGCCATTATCAAATCTTAGCTTAATAATTTGATGTCCATATTGTTTTTCAACAAAGGCCTTAAAGGCCAAGAACATGTTAAATACTTCACTCTTGAGTTTTAAGAAGTATACCCAAGTGTGTCTGGAGGAATCATCAATGAAAGTTAAGAAATACTTATAGCCAGAGAAGGAAACAACTGGAAGTGGACCACATAAATCACTATGCACAAGATGTAAAGGGGCTGAGGCATGCCAAGAGGCACGTTTTTCAAAATTGTCCCGATGATGTTTTTCGAGTACACATCCGGAACAAACACCATCTCTGCAA
>APFE031563235.1:16296-39712 GCA_000404065.3 Pinus taeda
GGGAAGATTTGATGACCCAAAGTTGTGAAACTCATACAACCTTGTAGAATCATCAGCAATGCCAGTAGCTAAAATCTGTCTAGGATCCTTTAGGTCCTTAATTACAACATCGTGAGGTGAAAATTCAACGATTTTACTTTCACCTGAATGAGTTATCTGATATACAGATAGAAGGTTGCAGGATAAGGTTGGAACACATAATACATCATTAAATTGACCATTGTCTATATGAACAGTTCCAGTCCCTACAACACTAAGAGATCTATCATCACCAACATATATATTTTTGGTGTTACAATCATTTAAAGAAGAAAACATGGCTTTGTTTTTGGCCATGTGATAAGAAGCTCCAGAATCAATGAGCCACTCATGAGAATGAGAGGAAGAAGATACATTTAGTGCATAGCCAGACCAAGATGCTTAACAACCACATGCAGAAAGTGCCATTCCTGAAGATGAAGTTGAAGTTGAAGAGTGCTCCAAATGGATGTTATGCTTCTTCATTGCTGCTTCCAAGGCTTCCATCTTCTTAAAGCATTTGGATTCTAAGTGGCCATCTCGATTACAAAAGTGGCAATGTTTATCAGTCTTCTTCCCTTTGTTTTTATTTGTCTTATCATTTTGTTGAAATTATTTTTCATTTTGAGGCTGAAATTGCTTAGGACCCTTGTTTGGTTTAGGACCATTCCTTTTAGGATACAACTTCTTAGGATTCTTTGAATTTGGTTGCTGCTGGCAATGTTTTTAAAACCGGAACCGGTGACTGGAGCGGTCCATCTAATGAACCGGTTTACCGACCGGAACCGGTCTAACTAGGACTGGTTTGGTCTAAATGAACCGATTTAAAAAAAATACATTAAATAATTATTTTTTAATGAAACAAAACTATTTTAAGATGTAAAACCATGATTCCAAGCCAATAGAGACAAAATATGCAAAGTTTTCTCATTTATATACCATATAAAGGTGAATATATCAAAATGGCACCAAGTACAATACATATCATCGATAAAATTGCAAAATACATAAGAAATGAGGCTCTAAATGGCCTATAAAGTCCAAAAACAATGTTGCAAGCTATGAGGCCATTGGTCTACTACAAGTCTACAGTGTACACATGATCAATCATCAAGTTCATCACCACTACTAGACATAGGATCATCATCAGGAGCTACATAGACATCATCTGGTTCAAAGTCTGAGGATGCCTCAACCTGATCTGCAACCTCAGAATCAATGCCACCAATGACAATAGAAGTGGACCTAATGGAAGCACGAGTTTGTCGACCTGCATGACTAGTGCCTTCCATTGGTTCTTTGCCTTTCCTTGATGCCGCTACTGATCCTAGTTTTGATGCCACCACATAATCTGCATCATCCCCCGCTAAAGCCATGTCGATATCAAAATCAGCCTCAAACACAGGTTCTTCAGTCTCCTCCACCCATTCTGATGTTGGATCAATATCGTCCAACACAATGGGATCTAGATCAGGAGGTTTGCTCATCATTTGGAGCTTCGATTGCATTTATTGTTCCCCAAACCATGAAATCCTGAAAACCATTAAGTCTGCTGAATTTTGAGTGAAATCTAAAATTCTAGTTTCTCCATATGAAATCCAATGAGGTCGAAACCACTCTCAAGCATCCTGAGTCATTTCATGGTAATGTTAAAAATTTAAGTAAAAGGATGAAAATGAAAATGAAAGGAAATGTCACTTTTACTTTAAGAATTTAACATTACCATTAATTGCCAACATTGTTAGGGTTGAAACACCCTTAGTTTCCCCCCCAAACCCCTGAAACACAGTGAAAAATATGCTTTTTTAACTTTACGGTGGGCATGCCTAAAACCGACCGGTTTAGGACAGAACCGGCCGGTTTTCACCGGTTAGGGCAAAAAATGGCGAAATGGCCTTTCCAACTGGGTTTTTTGGCCGGTTTAGACCGGCGGCCTTGCTAATCGGCCGGTTAGACCAGTAACCGGTTTTTAAAAACGGTTTTGAAAACACTGGCTGCTGGGCGGCTAACGCTTTCTTAGAAGAGTTTCCAAGATTAAGAAGACCAAGGTGTAAGAGTTTTTCTTGTTCTCTTATTAAAGAATCACAAAAAGAATCAAAGGGGACTTGTAGGCTTGTCCTTGAGAAATGAAGGCTTCTCTTGTAGAATGGAAGGTGGAAACAAACACAGAGTAGGCTGGTCCCAACTTAGTAAGAATGGAATAGATAAGGTTACTATCTTATTTTTTAACCTTAACACCTTCCAAGAGAAGTCTAAGGGTCTTGAACTTAGACAAAAAATCTTCAATGCAAGAAAAATTATTGGGGTCCAATGTAAGCAACTCATTTTCGAGTTGATGGGCTCTAAGTTCATTTTTTATTCCAAAAACTTTAGTAATCTGTTTCATTTCTTCATCAGAAGTATCAAGTTCTGCAATATGGAATCTAAGATTTGGAGAAATAGACATCCCTATCAACCCACGTGCTTGATCTTGCCTATTTTCTCATTTAGCTGCCTTATCTTCATCTTTCGGTTTGGTTTCTTGGCCTGTGGCTATTCTGTAGAGACCTTTACTTCTAAGTAAATCCACAATGTAGGACCACCATTGGAAGTAGTTGGTGTTGTCAAGAATAACTTGGCATGGACTTTCCATTTTAATAGAAACTAAAGCTATAGATGCTGAAACTAAGTGTTCCAATGGAAAGATCTCAAAAAATTAGGCTGGTTCAAAAAAAATGGCTCTAAAAACGGTTTCCGGATGAAGAAGTTATGGCTTTTTGAAGAAAAGTTGATGAAGATGCCGAGGAAGTGCGGGAATGTGCGGAAATGAATGATGATGTTAAAAAAAAATTCGCCCCCTTTCCAAACTTAATCTAATTAGCTCAACAAAAAGAAGACTTGAACTCAAGACCTCTACTCTCATAAATTAGCTTTGGACCAAGTGAGCTAAACTAAAAGTTTAGTAATTTTTGGAAAAGAGGAAGGGGTTTTTTTTTAGTCACTGAAGCTTTGGGTTGCGTGCTTGCTTGAGAAAGCTCTTTTTCCCTACGAAACAAAAAACACAAAACCCAACACGGACATACAAAAAAAAAACAAACCTTACAGCTTGAAGTTAGCTTTACCCGGAAACTAGATATTTTCCTCAATGTTTTTGATTTTCCGAGATCACACTAAGGCGCAGCAGAAAAGAGCATACACATGAGAAAAATCCTTCCTCTCTGTTTCTGATTTGCCTAGATCGCACAGAGTCGCGGGGCAAAGAGCATACGCATAAATGAAAGGTATAGATCCGATAATAAAAAAAGAGCTAAATAAACCGAAATAATAAACAGAGAAAAAATAATTAGAAACTGCAAATAAACACTGTATACTTCTAGATCTTAAAATGGATGTAGCTAGGGCTACCAGAAACCTTTTCGCGTGAAACAAAAGGGGTTCCTCACTGGAACAAATGCTCCCAACACAATAGAGCAGTCCTCTCGGCCTGAAAGTAGTCAGAAACAGTAGATCTAGGAAACGGCAGTCGGATGCAGTTCTACTGGCTTCAAATTTGGATCACCAACGGACGCGGCCCTCAAATACCTCTAATACCATTGAGGAATTTACAGGGTAAGTTCCTCAGACAGAACACCAAAGGACACCGCTCACAAACAGATCACAGATCAATACACCAGTATTTTGACGTGGTTAAAACCCTCAAAGAGGGAAACAGTCCACGGCCTGAGCCAACGCGGCCTACTTCAGACAATTTATTAATAAAAGAATGAAAATTTACATAAGCTTCTCTCATGCACGGTTAACCTACAATGACCCTCCATGCGCTTTAAATAGAATTCATGGACCAATCGGGTGTCAAGCCACGGATCAAGTGTCGGTAATACCGAGGAGAGAATGAACCGTCGGATCACTACATATTGTGACCGTCAGATTGTAAGTTACAAAAGTACATAATAAAGAAACACACTTTACCTAACTCTACACTAGACCAAGTTATACTTAACTATTTCCTATGTGTCGGAATATCTTAACAGGAAATAGGGAGTCTACTCCTTGAGCAGAGATCACAGCTGGCCATATACTCAATGGGATTTGAACTTTGGTCTTGTTGGTCTTGTATTGAGTGCGTATTTTGGAGGAGCCAATACATAGAGCATAGGGAGAATTCCTTGTTGCTGGAGAATAGGAGGTTGTGCGTAAGGAATTTGGGCCAACCAAAGAAGGCCTGTGTGCAGAGAATTCAGGCCAACCAAAGGAGGCTTGTGTGGAGTGAATTTGGGCTAGTAATGGAGAGTTGTGCACAAGGAAAGAGGGCTAGACAGGTCGCTAGTAAGGAGGCGCTTGGTCAAGGTTGGTACAGGGTATTTCAAGCTATTGTAAGCAGTGAAAACATTGAGTTTTCTAGTGAAACAAATTGCCTTGTAAAGAGATCCAATTTCTCTAACTCTATTAATAAATTCTACAACAAGAAGAGAGATTTCCCAGTTGGGTGCCATAGAAAAACTATTGTGTTACTGTGTGTATTTTATCACTGTTTCTATTCTAGTGCTTATTTAGAGTAGAGATGTTTTGTGTCTTGGTGGATTGAAGTCAGTTTCAAATTGTTCATCATAGCAGTTGCAAAATTTCAAGGAAAATCTAATTGGTATTGGAGGAGAGATCAACATAAAGACCAACACAGAAAGATCAAGTTGATAAGTTTATGAAAAACACAGATTAGAGTTTGTTGAAGAGCACAAATCACTTAGGAAAGTGAGTGCTAGAGTTTGAAGTTCCAAGTAGAGCAATTCCTTGGATAACAGTATGGTGTTCCTAGGACCAAGGTCAGATCACAGTCTAGAGGGAGCCTTGAATTTCTGTGCATGGAAAGGAGGGAATCGCAATAGTGTTGGAAGATAACAAGGTGTGAGGAGAAAAATCTGTATTTACCATAGGTTGAGACAGGTGCAACCTTGAGCAGCAAGGCATGAAGCTCTAAGAGTAGAGAAGTGATGGTTGAGTGAGAGCAGCATAGAGCTCTCAAGATGGAGCCTTAGCCAGTATCTTAGTTTGAGTCATAGCCAGTTGGCAGTTGGGCCGATCAATAGGATGATGAGCAACAGAGCTCAAGACGAGTGGAGGCAACCACTTAGTCAGTGACTCCCAATATATGGAGAGTTCGAGCCAAGTGGGCAGTGTTACCCACCACTCGTGTGTAGTATCCCTAGGAGAAAAAAATTCTCCTACATGGTCCTCAACCGACAACCAACAACCCCCTTGTAGCCACTAGATAGCTCGATTTGCCACTATCTCCACCACCAAAGCCAACCATATGCTCCCTTGCCCATTTGTTATGATTGTATGTTTGAAGGTGGGCCTTCCAACCTGGAAGGTATGGCTTTTCATTGTGTAGTTGGGTACTTTTGTTTACTTACCATAGACACTTTTGGGCATGGATTAGTGGGGGGATTTGGTGGAAAGAGTGGGCTTGGTTTGTACTCTTGTCTCCTCTATCAAATTTGATGGTTAACGTTGTATCCTAGTCTCGGCGAATGGGCTACTAGCTTTAGGGGTGGCACTACATGGAAAAACCCGTTTTTGGTTGTGTGGTCTTGCTTCCTGACACCATATACATCACTCCCCTCCACTCATAACCCCATTCACCATATTTCCCATGTGGGTCCACAAGGAGTTAGCCTGCGCATCCCCTTGTCCACACCTTGGGTCAGGCTTGGAAGGATGCCCTGAAAGTTGATGCAACTAAAAGAAAAGAAAAAGCATAATTTAATGTACCATAAAATGCAAAAGATGGCTGGGACAAACAAATTTACGTGGGCAAAAGCCAAACATGAGCTCTACCCCTATCATCATGGCCATCACCTTGGTTCCTAGGGCCCCTCACACGGGCCCCTTACATCATTAGGGAACCCATGATTGCCCAACCCCTGGTGGGCGATGAACTGCCCCACTTTAAGGTGGTATTCACTATTATATCTTACATATCATGCTCTCATCCCTTGGAGCCTCGAGCAGTTACAAAAGAAAAATCTATAAAAGGCAAAAGGCATATGAAGAAGGGTGGAAAAACAATGGTCGAGGTAACTCATGTAACACGATTTCTCCTTCCCACACTCATATACCCAAGTGTGAGATTCCCTTATTTTAGCCACCCTTGTACTGTGGCATGTGGCTTGGAGCCTTCTCCTGATGCCCCACTCCATTCCATCATTATTTCACATACCACCTGCCATTTGATTGACGTACCATGGACATGCCACCTCCTTAGAGGCTGAAACTATCTAATTAGCTCCTTGGTTAACCTTCTTTAACTTGGAGACACTTGTACGTTTTGAAGCCCATTATGGAAGGGCATGCCACTATGAAATGCCCATTTGGTTCGATGATTTGTAAGCTCATTTACTTAATTGCACTAATGATTGGTTGTACTGGAAGGTGAGAAGACACATTGGATCTTATATAGGATTGCAGGTGGGTCTTCATCTTGGGTTTGGTCTCCCTATACAGGGTCCAAGCCCTCCAAAGGGTCATATTAGCATTTATATAATGAGCGTTGAGAGTGACGGGTCTCCACCGTAGCAGAGAGCAGATTGCCACTTCATGGGATCCTTCAGTTTCACTTACTGCTTGCTCGTGTTCAACCTATTGGATGATGATGATGCACCTAGACCACCTTGCCTAGTTGGCTCCACTCTTGCACGACACACTTGGCGGTTGATCTATGGCTCGAATGAGGATGTGTCTCGTCATGGGAGACAGTGGGAGGGCTTGCATCATTCTTCCGGCCCTTACAAATGGGATAAAAATTTGTTCGATCCATTGGGAGACCCATGAGGATATTTTGTGCCCCCATAGCCACTTGGGGACACCACAAGTTCTTGGATATTAAGGGGCCAACCCCTTGATCACTATGTTTCGAGCTCATTCATTCATCTTGGTACACTTTGGATTGCTCCAGGCCTCAATGGCCCTTCAAAATACTGTATTTACTAATTTTCCCTCTTGGGAGGCTTGTTTTTGTGTTATGGAGCTATCTTAGTAGGCTTCTCACCAAGGAATGTTATGTTTGCACATTATTTTATTAGTTGGGGCATTATTAGGCGAAGGGGCCAACCCCTTGATCACTATGTTTCGAGCTCATTCATTAATCTTGGTACACTTTGGATTGCACTAGGCCTCAACGGTCCTTCAAACTATTGTATTTACTATTTTGCCCTCTTGGGAGGCTTTTTTTTGTATTATGGAGCTATCTTGGTAGGCTTCTCACTGAGGAATGTTATTTTTGCACATTATTTTATTAGTTGGGGCATTATTAGGCCTAATTAGGAAAATTGAACCCATTAGGGAGGATATATATTGATGTGATGATCATTTCATTTGATCATTACTTGGATTTGGACTTGTGTCTCTTGAGAATATCGATAGCCTTATTGATGGACGAATTTTGATCTTGATGCATCTCCATGTTTGGAAGAGCTTGTTTGATTTGGGATCTTCAATTTTCTTGTCTATTGATGATTGGAAGATTTTTCGCTATACTTGTAAGTGTATATTCGTGGTTAATGACTCGTATTTTGTCACTTATGTAATGTATGAAGATTTTCGCTCATGAAGCTGCCTTAGTGAAATGCAAATTTGTTAATCTTGTCTTTGTGAGGGCTTTTCATATGTTTCATGCAAATTATAGAAAATAAATATCCTAGGGGTATATCAATGTTCATAGTTACCGTGATAAGTCATCAATTGCAACATCAAAAAGGTGTAAATTTTCTTAGTGACCTAATTGTTGCCTCTAGGGCCATGCGAAGTTGCTGGGAAACTCCTTGATTGGGTATAAAGATCTCTAAACATTGAATCTCATTGACTCCATTTCTCCCAATAGGATAGGCACTGGTCTAGTCCTAGGTGATCACAAAACAAAAATCATTCTCACCTCCTTTTTTCTCTTTCTAAGCCCTAACCCTAGTAGGCCATCTAGGGGATCAAACAATTTTTTTTGTGTCCATCCAAAATTGATGAAGATTGGTCAAGAACTACGTTGGCTTGTCCTTGAGAGGCTCCTCCAAATCTCAAGACAATCCAATGGTGAAATCTGAAGATATTCCAAGCCCTAGCTCGAGGACCATTCTCCCTAACTTGTCTTTGGTTAGTGGCTTCATTAGGGATCATTACATTAAACATTAAAGTCAATTTTCATCATTTTGATCCTTTTCTCCTCTCTCACTTGGTCAAGTCCATTTGTTTGAAGTCTTACCCCAAACCCTTGACCTTGTTTGGGTCCACTAAGGCTTCTTTGTGGTCCTGCAACCTTATCACTCTCATCTTGCAAGGATTGCTTAGAAACCCTGTTCTTCTAGGATTCTTAGGTCTGTGACACCTCTTACCAAGAGATACTCCTCAAGTCTGGGTCTAGGTCACCCCCTAGCCCTTCTTGGAGTCCCATTCATCTTGCTTCTAAAGCAAGCAATCCCTATCATTAGAGTCTCTCCTTTGAATAGGCTCTTGGAATCATTATCTACACATCATTGATGTATTTTTTCTAGTGATTTCCTTAATACCGAGACACCTCCCTTCAGTGAAAGTCTGTAAAGAGCAGGGAGCTCTAGCTCAAGTAACAGTGGGCTATTGCTCCATTGTTGTCACTTGACCTAGTAGTTGCTCCATAGGAACTCGTCCTAGGACACTTGCTAGTTTGAGGGGTAACATTTGGTGTCGTTGCCGAGGAGACAACAAGTGTACCTCCCTAGTGAATCATTGAGGAATTAATTCATTAACGACAAGTATTTCTCGGGTGACGCCACAATGCCCTTCTTAGAATTGGGAGCTTTGAAATCTTGACTTATCATCAAAGAGGTGATGATTCACCTCATACTCCTTTCTTTGACAGGGCACTCTATCAAAAGAGGCATAAGCATGGTTTTTTTGATCCCTTCAATTTTTCTAATATTCTAGGTGCCTTTCTTTTCCCTCCTCCGGAAGACCCAACTAGACCAATATTTACCGAAGAAGAAGATCCCCAAGAGCACCTCACAATGTTTGAGTATGGAGTGTGTGATCAATCCTATAGTGAAGATGTTAAAATTGGCAACTAGGGCCAAACTCCATGTGGGTCATATTATTTTTGGCAGCGGATATTTTTCTTGGATTCCTCTCATTGAGAGGTGTAGGATTGATCTAAAGATCATCCGATTCCGATAAGTATTCATGGAGATATGAATTTATTTGTGTTATGGGATAGTTCATCAAGGTCGGCCAACAACCAAATTGCCCCCACTTGTTCTCAACGTTTTAGTATAAATAGAGGTGCCTTGAAGGTCATTTGAATACACACTTCTTGTGATCTCTTCCTCTCCACTTGTCTTGGGTTTTGGTGGGAGGAGAGATCCTAAGAAGACAATGTTGCCCTAATGGAGATGATGCCCTAAAACACAGTCATGGAGGAGACTTCTATAGCGCAGCAAGGAGAAGTTCTAACTACCCGCAACGCAGGTCTAGAAGAGACCCTAAGCAGCTGTCCTTAAAAGCCCTAAATGCTGTCCTAGGGAAAGGCACCTAGCCGTAGAGAATAAAAGGACTAATGCAGCCTTATAGATGCAGATGAATGGTGTATAAAGGAGGCCTCAACGTGCCCTAGCTGCAGCCAAGGATGAGGCCTAATTAGACATGGAAGACAGGCCCTAAACGCTGATGTATGAGGTTAAATCCATAGTTCAGTTTGTGCCCTAGTCACTGTCCAGGTGTGCCCTAACTACAGGCCTTACTCCGCAGCAAAAGAAGGATTAGATGTTGCCTTACATCAACTGTTGAAGGAGGCTCCTATACGCTGTATAGAGGAAGCCCAGTCATGTGTTTAACACTCTTTTGGGACAGCAGATTGCACAGGAAGGAGTGCAAGGTCAGAGCCCTAATCTAAGTTCTGGGACAGTTTATGTTAGGCTAGTACAGAGAGCCCTTGGTCAATGGAGTGTCAAGTAAAGAAATTACCATGTGTGGGAAACTATCTTCAATATAAGCTTATGACTATGTTGTGTGATAGTAACTCATGTGCTAATGATAGTAAAGCATAGCAGTAAAATCTTGTGAACATATGATAGTGATATATTCAGTCTGATGTATGGCATGTCAGATATATACA
This sequence comes from Pinus taeda, assembly GCA_000404065.3. Taxonomy (NCBI): domain Eukaryota; kingdom Viridiplantae; phylum Streptophyta; class Pinopsida; order Pinales; family Pinaceae; genus Pinus; species Pinus taeda. Next base: position 26,423 of record APFE031563235.1, read on the forward strand.
TGCAGTAATGAATGGACAAAGATTCAGTGATGATTGATCAGAGATCCTAGCGTTTAATAATGTTCTTACTATAGTGGTATTTGGGTTTATGACTGTATGCCATATCCTGTGATGACAAGTGAAGGACGATCTTGTAAAGGAGACAACCTTCCCTTAGAGGACAGTTGCAGACAAATTTGGGCAGATTTTGTGACTGTTAGGACACTGCACTTTGGACCTGTTGAAGGCGTCTAACTGCTCTGCTAGGTTGGAAGCCAGTGTAAGCAGCTAAGACTGGTGAGTGCAATAGCTGATGGTTTTAGCATATTGGATGTCATGATGAATGCAACATGATGGGTGCAACATTGGGTGCAACACAGTGATGAAAGTAGATGAGTGATTGGGTGCAGCACAGTGACAGGTGCAGCATGATGATTGAGTGCAACAAAGTGAGGTGCAACACAATGAGGAGCAACATGGTGATGGAGTCACCTTGGATTAGTGGACATAGTATGCCTTCTACTCAGCTCAGATCAACTACCTCCAATGCTATCTTCTTAGAGAAGATCCCTGCTCTGATTTAGATAAGTCAATATGTTGAGTTCTGATGTATATGTACTATCCCTCTCTTGGCTAAAATATTGAAGAACATATAAGAAGAATTGATGAAGGATTTCCCCACATTGGGGTTTGTCCCTAGCTGGCGCCACATCTTGTGTCCTCTTGGCTTGGCTTGTCTTTTGCGATTTATGTTTATGTTCTATCTGCATTTTACTATCATGCTAAATGTGATTGCTAATCTGGAATTGATATTGAGCTAATATGGAAAATTGAAGTAAATTTGTTATCATCATAGAACATACCTAAAATTAACATGGTATCAGAGATGAGGTGAAGACAAAGCCCAAGAAAGAGTGAAAGAGCAATCACCAAAGACAGTTGGAAAGGAGAAAAGGCTCTATGGGTTCCTCATCCCTCTTCAAATTCACCAAGGGTGAAGTCGAAGCAGAGAATATGATCCAAGTGGCACAATGGAAGCATTTGATGGCCTACCTAAAGATCACTTCAATGGGAAGTCCGGATCTAAGGGTGGAAGGAAAGGCAGATGCGTTGCTTGCAATAAGTTCGGCCATTATGCGAAGGAGTGTCCGAATGGTAGGGACACATCACTTGATGATGATAACAATCATTCTAGGGTCATCTTCAATGATCGGAGGAATGACAGGTAATGCAGGACATCAAGGAAATGGCCGACTCTTCAAAGAAAGCAAGGAATCCCACGAATGAAGAATCAAATGTTGTTTTTGATAAGATAAAGAAGCATTATTTTATGTTGGCCCTCTCGTTTAGACTCTTTAGGAATTTGGCTTATTGATTGTAGTGCTTCAAGGCATTTCATTAGATAGAAGGGTGTTGTCTCTAGTTTGGCAGAGATAGAAACAATCGTGGGATTATACTTGGAGTCAATACCACCTATCTCGGAAATGGTGTAGGGAATGTTACCCCTCAATTGAATGAGGGTAACTCGATTCATTTACAAGAATCTGTTTATGTACCTGTGTTGAAAATAGCAACAAGAAATGCTAAATATAGAAGTGCTAAAAATAGAATTGCTATAAATAGCATTTTGGGATACATTCCAATTTTAGTTAGTCCTTGAACTAAAATTAAGAATCAAAATTCGAATTTGATCTTAGCAACTGTTTTTAAAATAATTAATTAATTCATCTTGAGTTAATTAGTTGTAGAAAATCAAACATGAAGTTTATGTGAAGACATGCAACAGTTTCCCCTTTGATTGAGGAAGTTATCCCTTGATTAAGGAGATCAGGGTGAGTTGTACTTTGAGTTGTAATTAGTTAGCTCAGTTAACTGAGTTAAGTCCAGTTAGATTAGTTCCAACAATTTGTGGAACTGATTGTGAGTTTAGTTAGTTAATGCATGCATGCATGTAACTACTGCACTTTAGATAACTGAATATTCTCTCATAAATAACTCATGCATGTCAGTTCAGTCAGAGACCCAGTTGAGATCAAAGGATGGGACAATGTATTATCAGTTGCAAGAATATTCCATTGAGGATATCTCTTGCATGCAGAAGGAATTCATTCCTTGGAGATTGCGCAGTTACTTCTGAGTTTGGTGAGTTGTGTGAGAGGTGATTTCACACAGGTGGTAGTCGGAGGACCTAGGAGAAATTGCACAAGGAAATAAGAGGCTTGGAGGATTGGAGGAAGGCATATGTTGTGTCTATTCAGTGTATGAGCAGCATGGAGGGATTGTACTGAGAGCTGGATAGCTTGTGAGCTAAAGCTTTGTGTAATCCAGAGATATTTCTACTTGTATGATAATACAGAGATCGGGATTTTCATCTAAGGCTTTCCCCAGAGTATTCTTCTGTCTTCATGTGTGATTGATTTCTCATTCTCTGTTATATGTGTTCTATTTGATCTTGCTCAAAATCAATTTGTAGAAGTAGATCAAGTATTTTGCTTTAGTATATTGCATTATCAAGTGATCTACAGTTGGGAATTCTACATGGTATCAAAGCAAAGGTGATCAAAGCGAAGAACAATATACAAAGGAGGGAGAAGTTCGAAGTTTGAAGTTCCTAATTATAGAAATCGAATTCTTATCACATCTCAAATTTCACCAATGGCGTTCAACGGTTTGAGACTCAAGTATGCCCTTGGTGGCAGCTCGAATTATATAGCCTGGAAGGATCGCATGGAAGCAGTATTAGAGGACAACGGTTTCAAGGACTTCATTGATCAAGAAGTCCCCAAGCCAGCAACTGCTAATGCCCAAGAATTGGCGGAATGGAAGAAATGTGTGGTTAGAGCGAGGAGACTCCTTCTGGAGGGAGTTCGAGACCACATTGTCTCGAGTCTCCATGGGAAGGAGACACTGTTTTCAATGTGGAAAACATTGAAGGATCTATATCAGAACAACAATGATCAGAGGAAGCTGGCGCTGAAAGACAAGCTTCGGAAAATCAAGTGTGAAAAGGGCGACACGATCTCTACATATCTGAACAAGCTCACCACCTGCAGGGATGAGATTGGAAGTGTAGGGATCACGACAATCGATGATGACATGGTGAGTCTTGCTCTCCTTGGTCTTCCTAAGAGCTGGCACTACCAAGACTCGGTAAATGGAAGAGAGAAACTGCCAGATTGGGAACGACTTTCGTCGGATATGATGCAAGAAGAGATAAGGAGAAGCACCAGAGATGGATCTTCATCAAAGCAAGATGATGAAGAAAATCTAGCCTTAGCGAGTAAGGCGAGGAAGGGGAAAGGGAAGGCGTCCCATTCCAAATCCAGTTCTTCCCATGGTGGGAAGAAGATTGATAAATCGAAAGTGAGATGCTTTCATTGTCATGAGGTGGGCCATTATGCTACGAATTGTCCACAGAAGAAATCCAAGAAGGGATCCTCGAAAGGATCAGATGGTGAGGCAATGGTTTCACAGTTCGAATTGGATTTCACCCTCATCGCATGCATGGTTTCATCGATGGTGGGTTGTGTTTGGTACCTGGACAGTGGAGCTTCATTCCACATGACTGGCGACAAGATTCTATTCAGTACCTTGGAGGAGAAGGACCTCCAGATGCACATAGAGATAGGTAATGATGGAAAGTACCGTGTTTCAGGTGAAGGTACGGTTGTGTTTCAGAGGGAGCATGGAGCTCCTCTCACCTTGACTGATGTAAAGTATGTGTCTGGTCTGAAGAAGAACCTTGTGTCTGTCGCTATGCTGGAAGACAAAGGCTATGATGTAGTCTTTAGTAAAGGAAAAGCATTCTTGAGGCATATCGACAATGGACAGACCAAGAGGATTGGGATTCGAGTTAAGAATCTTTACAAGCTGGTGATAGACGATTGTGCTGCATTGAGTTCCAGAGCATAGTTGGTGTAGAGCCAAGATGTTGGCGAGCTATGGCATAGAAGATTGGGCCACTTGGACCATGGGGCCTTGAAGATCATGCAGCATATATCTACCAGACTTCCCAAGGGAAAACTGGAGCAAATGGATACATGCAATGGTTGTACCTTGGGTAAGTATGCGAAATCTTCCTTTCAGGATCGAGACAGTAGAGCTGGAGAAATCTTGGAGCGAGTTCATATAGATGTGTACGGACGATTCTCTACAGCCTCCACCGCTAAACAAAGGTACTATGTTATTTTTATTGATGATTTTTCTTGTAGATGTTGGATCTACTTTATGCAGAAGAAGGATCAAACCTTTTCAAGGTTTTGTGAATTCAAAGCCTTGGCACTGTGGCAGAGAAAGAATCTGGAAACAAAATAAGGGCCTTACGAAGCGACAATGGTGGAGAGTATGTCTCCCAACAGTTTAAGGACTGCTATGCATCAGAAGGAATTAAACGGGAGTTGACGGCACCCTATAACCCATAGCAGAATGGGGTGGCTGAAAGGAAGAATAGATCTATTGTGGGAGCAACTCGAGCAATGCTGCATGACCAAAGCCTACCACTTCATTTGTGGGCTGAGGCATGCAATACAACAGTATACTTGCAGAACAGAAGCTCGCGTCATACACTGGGAATGAAGACACCAATGGAGGCCTTTTTCGGGAAGAAACTAGATGTGTGTCACTTCAGGGTCTTTGGATCATCGGTTTATTGCCATGTGACCAAAGATGCCCGGAAGAAGCTAGATCTAACAGCTGAGTTGGGGATACTTGTGGGGTACACTGATACACCCCACAACTATCGGGTGTTCTTGCCTACTAGTCAGAGGACAGTGGTACACAGAGATCTGAAGTTGGACGAGCAGAAAGCCATGCGAGTATCACTTGAGAGGGAGCTCAAGTTGCATGCTGAAGAGGAAATTTTAGTTCCCAAGGAGGAGGAGCCTCAGACTAATGCGAAGCAGCCGCATGCAGAGGATCCGGGAGTGGAGACGTCCACTCATGCAGAGTCTTCCAGAGATGGGCGGAAACGCTCAAGGGAAGTTGACAGATTGGTGATGGATGCGAGAGAGAATGTGGGACAACCATCTTCTCAGCGCAGACAGAGGAGGTTACCCGAGCGGTACACTGGGTACATGGCCTTGGTTAGGGAGTGTGTAGAGACCGAACCTTCTTCATTCGAGGAAGCAGTGCAGCAACCAGTTTGGGTTGATGCAATGGTGGAGGAGTACGGCTCCATCGTTCAGAACTGTGTTTGGGATGTTGTCCCAAGACTGGAGGACAAGTTAGTGGTGAGTTCTCGATGGCTTTACAAGGTAAAGCAAGCAGCTGATGGCAATGTTGAGAAACATAAGGCAAGGTTTGTTGCCCGTGGTTTCTCACAGGTCGAGGTGATCGACTATGATGAGACTTTTGCTCCTTTAGCAAGGTACTCATCTATCAGATCGATGTTGGCACTATCAATTGAGATGGGTTGGAAGATCCATCAAATGGATGTGAAGGTTGCGTTCCTCAATGGGAAGATTGAGGAAGAGGTGTACATTGAGCAGTCAGAAGTATTGGAGACCTTCGATCGTGATTCGCATGTGTGCTGACTCAAGAGAGATTTGTGCGGGTTGAAACAAGCACCTCGTGCTTGGTACACCAGGATCGACAGCTATTTCACCGGGTTGGGCTTTACAAAGAGTGAAGCAGATGCGAACCTTTACCACATCATGGTAGAGGGTAAGCCATTGATCATTGTTCTTTATGTTGATGATTTGATACTGACAGGTGATGATCAGTTGATCAAGTCTTGCAAGGAGGACCTTGCAAGAGAGTTCGAGATGAAAGACATGGATCTTATGCACTACTTTCGAGGCATGGAAGTGTGGCAGAAGGATGGGGAAGTGCTTGTGTCTCAAGGCAAGTATGCCAATGAGATACTCAGGCGATTCCACATGGAGAAGTGCAAGCCCATGCAAACTCCTCTAGCAGGTAATTGGAGGAAGGAGGATGCTACTTCAGGTGAGGTAGTAGCTGCTACTGTTTATCAGCAGCTTGTGGGTTCATTGATGTATTTAGTGAACACATGACCAGATTTGTGCTTTGCGGTGAACCAGCTGAGTCAAGCTATGGTTCAACCTACCACGCTGTTTTGGAAGGTAGCGAAGCATGCGCTGAGATACCTCAGAGGCACATCTCAGTATGGATTGCGGTACAGACGGATAGAGGGAGTGAAGCTTCAGGGCTTCACAGATGCAGATTGGGGAGGGAGTCCATCAGACTAGAAGAGCACTTCAGGAGGAATTTTCAACCTTGGTTCAACTGCAGTTTCTTGGTACAACAGGAAACAGAGGTCAGTTGCACTTAGCTCAGTAGAGGCTGAATACATGGCTGCCAGTCAGGTAGCATGTGAGGCCATTTGGATGCGGAAAATTCTAGTTGGATTGTTTGGTTAGAGGATGGATCCAACTGTGATCTATTGCAATAATTAGAGTTGTATTAAACTCTCTGAGAATCCAGTATTTCATGACAGGTCCAAGCACATCGATATTTGGTATCATCATCTTCGAGACTGTGTGGTGAAGAGGATCATGTTGTTGCGGTATGTTTCGACTGAGGAACATGATGCAGATATTTTGACTAAGGCATTGTCAAAATGCAAATTTGAGTTCCACAGAGACAGGATTGGGGTGACAGATAATCCCTTTTTTGTTGAGAGGGAGTGTTGAAAATAGCAACAAGAAATGCTAAATATAGAAGTGATAAAAATAGCATTGCTATAAATCGCAGTTCGGGATACATTCCAATTTTAGTTAGTCCCTAAACTAAAATTGAGAATTAAAATTCGAATTTGATCTAGCCGCTGTTTGTAAAATAATTAATTAATTCATCTTGAGTTAATTAGTTGTAGAAAATCAAACATGAAGTCTATGTGAAGACATGCAACAGTTTCCCCTTTGATTGAGGAAGTCATCCCTTAATTAAGGACATTAGAATGAGTTGTACTTTGAGTTGTAATTAGTTAGCTTAGTTAACTGAGTTAAGTCCAGTTAGATTAGTTTCAACAATTTGTGGAACTGATTGTGAGTTCAGTTAGTTAATGCATGCATGCATGTAACTACTGCACTTCAGATAACTGAATATTCTCTCATAAATAACTCATGCATGTCAGTTCAGTCAGAGACCTAGTTGAGATCAGAGGATGGGACAGTGTACTATCAGTTGCAGGAATATTCCATTGAGGATATCTCTTGCATGCAGAAGGAATTCATTCCTTGGAGATTGCGCAGTTACTTCTGAGTTTGGTAAGTTGTGTGAGGTGATTTCACACAGGTGGCAGCCAGAGGACCCAGGAGAAACTGCACAAGGAAATAGGAGGTTTGGAGGACTGGAGGAAGGCATATGTTGTGTTTATTCAGTCTATGAGCAGCATGGAGGGCTGGATTTATTGCGAGTTAAAGCTTTGTGTAATCCGAAGATATTTCCACTTGTATGATAATACAAAGATCTGGGTTTTCAGCTGAGGCTTTCCTCAGAGTATTCTTCTGTGTTCATGTGTGATTGATTTCTCATTCTCTGTTATATGTGTTCTATTTGATCTTGCTCAAAATCGATTAAGCTTCCACAAGTTTGTTTGTAGAAGTAAATCAAGTATTTTGCTTCAGTATATTGCATTATGAGGTGATATACAATGGGAAATTCTACAACCTGATCGCTAGAAGAATCTATTGTCCATTTCAGCAATGGAAGTCAAAGGTTTCAAGGCGGCATTCATCAATGGAAAGGTACGTGTTCGAAAATGGAATTTTTAAAGATGCCTTTATTTAGGGTTGACAATGTGTATCAAGTTGTAGGAAGCCCATTGGGGACCATGTCAGTTGACACATCTCTTCTGTAGCACTAAAGGTATGCTTATAAAGGGGCCTTACCCGATGTGAGTCAAATGGTGATAGGGATGCCTGAATTCAAGAAAAGCATGAAGGTACATGTCTGAGATGTACCAAAGGAAAATCTTACAAGGGGACCATTCCCCTTATGTAGTAGGTCTACAGGTTTGGAACAACCCGAGGGGTTTGAGATTCATGATCAAGAATCTCAAACAGATTGAGGAAATCCCTCTATGGCTTGAAGCAAAACACCCCGGGCTTGATATGAGAGGATTGATAGCTGTCTGATGAAGCTGTGGCTTACTAGGAGTGAAGCCGATCCAAACAATTGCTTGAAGGTTGTGGATGATAGACCTCTCATACTGGCACCTTATGAGGACGACCTCTTCTTGATAGGTGTTGACCCTCTCATTTGCAAAAGAGGGAGTTGGATTTAGGATTTGGAATAGTAAACTACAAACCTATGACTACCTCGATGGAGCTTAACTTTCAGAAGTTATGTGGTAGTGATGCTGGACTTGATTTGGGAAATGCCTCCGAGTTTCATAAACTCATTCTAGCATTGATGTTCTTGGTGAACTCCCGTCCAGATGCATGTTTTGCAGTTAGCATGTTGAGCTCATATATAGTTGAGCCTCACTAGATTGGTGCCAAGAATCTTCTGAGATATCTTCGGGGCACAATCTCTCATGGATTGAGATACATTGCCAGCAATGTGAAGCTGCATGATTATTCGAATGTTGATTGGGTAGGCAGTGTGGAGGATCACAAGAGCGCTTCTGGGTGCTTTTTCTCTTTGGGTTCTGCTTCCATATCCTGGATGAGCAGGAAACAAAAGTCGGTTGTCTTGAGCATTGATGAGGCCGGATACATAATTGTGAGTATGGCCTCCTGTGAAGTTGTCTAGTTGTGGAAGCTCTTTTGTGAGCTGTTTGGACCCGTGTTGGATACCATCATGATCTTCTGTGACAACCAGAGGGGGATTCGATTGTTGAAGAATCCCGTGTTCTATGATCGCTCCAAGCATATAAACATCAGGTACCACTTTATCTGGGATATGGTACATCGATGAGCAAGAAGGCTCCATTACATTGGGATTGATGTGCAGGTCGCCGATATTCTGTCGAAGCCCCTAGGAAAGGTCAAACTTGTGACTTTCCGAGAACGACTAAGAGTTGTGGAGAGACTCTCTCCTAATGGTCCTATATGATATGGACATTGAGCTCTGGGAGCTCCGGGGGGCTTGGGGGTACATCTTGGAGTGATGAGAAACCATAGGGTGAATGGTTCAACCTTCCCCTAGTGATTTGTTGTGTATAGGTTGAGTGGTTCCAATGTTGCCCGAAGCGGGGACGTGGAAGTGTCATTTTCCAAAAATCTAGGAAGCGAAGCGTCTGTGGAAGTGTCTGCTATATATATATATATATATTTATATTTTTTTGCATTTATACTCAAAACAAACATCCTAAATACCAAATTAGTTGTAGAAGACATGAAAACATGCATATTTTTGCATAAATCAAGATAGATATAGCATCCATTGTACATTAATGATTAATTATTCGAACATCAACCATTTAGATGCATCAACCATCTAGAATCTAGATTCTTCTCCTCTTGTCTAGCCTTTGCCTCTACCTCGATTGTCTAGGGATATTAGTTAACATTGCCCAATTTTGATCAAACTACCTAATTCAAGACTTAAAATATGGTAGAAAAAGCTTAACATGCTTGATCGATGATTTTGACTTGATTGAAAGGTAATTTTTTGTTAAGGGCGTGACAAAGGAGTTCAACAATTAACACCACCAACTCTAAGGTACATATAGGGCTTGGTGCTCTTGATTAAATGCTAATCGCATACCTTCGTACTTGATATAATCTAATGAAATGCCACAATCCCATTGATCCTGAATTCCTGAAAACTGTTAAGTCTGCGGAATTTTGAAAAGAATATGAAATTCTATTTTCTCCATATGAAGTCCAATGAGGCTGGAACCACTCTCAAACATCCCGAGTCATTTCATGGTAATGTTAAAATATAAATAAAAAAAGGATGAAAATGAAAAATAAATGAGAATGTCACTTTTACTTTAAGAATTTAACATTACCATGAGGGAGCATCATTTTTGATGGTGTGAAAGATCACATAACCTCTCACACAACAAAGAAAGACTCAACCTATTGGATCTATTGGATGTGGTCGATGTTAGTTTATGTAGCTTGGACTGGTGTTCTAGTCTCAGGAGGTGTCAATGAGGCTAAGAGCATAAAAGGATTAATTATCTCCAAGCTCAATTTATTTTCCTAGGTGGAAATGGTTAATCAATCAGTGTTAATTGAGACAAGTCAATTTCTCTCTAGTGACTTCTAGAAAAATGATTTGATGGCGTCAAGATGATCTTAACCATCAATGATTAGATCTTGGCTATTGATTTCTCAACAAGAGATTATAAAAGGAAGTCAATGGGCATCTTAGAAACACATAAAGATTCAAATGAGAAAGGGCAGAGCGTTAGCGTGAGACACTAGCAAAGGGTTTCAACAATTATTGAGGACACGTTTCTTGGAGAGATTTCTTCACAGTGATCTTCAATTTCTCAGTGACAGAGGGCAGTCAAATTATTCTGCAGAGCGCTGAATTTCTCTAGTGGTGAAAATTACTAGGAGGTCGATTTTCCACAGAGAAGACAAATTCTCCAGAGAGGTCAATTTGCAAGAGGAACGCTGAGTTTGCTAGTCAAGATCGATTTTCCAGTGGAAGTCGAAATAATTTTCTAGGAGGTGCAAGTTGCCAATGGAGGTTGAATTTTCTCCAGGCCGCACGTGTGGGCCGAATTGAGGCTGTACAGGAGGGCCGAATTGCTTCCAGGAGTTCGAATTAGCTTGCAAAAGTGAAGAAAATAATTTTCTAGTGCTTTGCCAGGTTACATAAAGTAGTTTATGTAATTTTCAATTACAGATTCGCTGAAGAATAATAAAACCCTCATTTGCAGAACTGGTTTCCCAACATTGGATTTTTTCCAGGGACAATTTGTCCAAAAATCTCACTGTCTATTTTATGTGTTGTTTTCCCAGTTCCTGTTGTTTATTAATTGGTGAAATTTGTAGTTGTATTTTTATTTAGTATTTGCAGTAAATTTGTTGGCACAAATAATCATTTAGAAGATAGGTGAATAATTACGAGATTAAATGCAATAAAATTTACACATGGTATCAAAGCAGATCTGAGGTGCAACAAATTATTTGAGAAGTTCAACACAAGGTATAGAGAGAAGATCGAGGGTTTATACAACCTAGTTCGATTTGTTCCAGATTTACTTGAAGTTTGTTTATTATTTCCAACAGTTTCAAATGGTTTCAATTGGTTTACGGGATCAGGACAGATTAGAGGGAGCATCAAACTTTGACATATGGAAATCCAAAATCTTGTTGATCATGGAGGAGAATGGTTTAAAGGAATATGTGACCAATGTTGTAGCCATATCAATAGATGCAATGCAACTCCTCACATACAAGAAGGAAGATGCCAAAACCAGATGCATTATTTTGGATGGGTTCAAGGACCACATCGTACCTCATATAGCAGACAAGGATACACAGAAGAAGATGTGGGATGCAGTTTGTAAACTCTATCAAGATTCCAATGTGAACATGAAGTTCATCCTAAGGGAGAAACTTCGAACCACGAAACATAACATGGGAAAAACAATTTATTTTACCTTACCAGGGTGAAACATGTCAAGAAGGAATTGGCAAGTGTTGGTGAGAAGATTAAAGGTGATGAGCTCGTGAGGACAATCCTCGATGGGTTTACTAAGGATTGGGATGTCTTTGTACAAGTTAGTTATTACGGGAAGACATGATCTCCTATCTTGGGAAAGACTATGGTCAGATTTTACCCAGGAAGTGTTGAAGAAAGTGTAACTAGGTTCGGTCTTCATAATGACTTGTAATTATGACTGATGCAAATTATGTAATAAAAGAGAATAAATTTATTTTGTATGCCTTGCTACATGGGTTTCATGAGCAAGAACTCTCATAGGTCAAAAGACTTCTTGATGTCTTTAGGATTTATTAATATGTCAAACAGTCAAGTCATGTATGAAAGAGCTCCTGATGAGCCTATGTAAAATTCATTCAAGCCTAGAAAGGCCCTCCAAGACCAAGCTCAATCCTCCATTAGCAAGCACAAAGAAGTCTGCAAGCATAAACGATAAATGATAAGGAGATCACCATGTCGGCTTCAAAATTGAATTAAATATATAAAAGGCAGTCATGTCAGCTCAAAGAAATAAACACAACGTTTCACTTGACAAGTCGGCTTATCTTTAAAGACAAGCCACTATAAATATGTGGCTAGGGCATCCGCAAATCTCAAGCATAGAACTCAGATTCTTCTCTGAAATTTCAGATGGGTGTGAGGAGTAGGAAGAGGATCTCAGATGGGTACATGATCTCGGAAGGCCTCTTCAACTTCGGTGATGATCACAGTCAAGAAGATGATAGTCCTCTCCACCTCAATGATGCACATCCCAGCGAAAAGAAGCACAGTCATTATCTTTCGGTGGAAAAGAAGATCTCTAGAATCCTACAGTAGTACTAATAGTCTTGACATGATTGTGACAAGTAATGTCTCGGAGGATATCACAGTAAAAAGGGTTCGAATCTGTCTCTAGCAATCTCGGCATACTAATGATGATTAGGATCTAGGTGGTACCTGTTAGCGCTTGGAATTCACCTAGGCTGAGATAGATAAACTCTCAAGGCTACATCAAACCATTTCACCTCGTAGCTAGCCCTACGAGGTATGAGAAGGCTCTCTCAGGTCAAAACTCGATGGATTTTGTCAATAGGATGATTTGACCAATTAGGAACAAGGATTTTAGGCTAGTAAACTGATATGGGGGATTGGTTTAGAGTTTTTTGATTTTTTGGTGGCAATTGGAGGGAGTGCAATTCAGGGTGCGGGGATTGAGCTCAGTTTTGCAGGTGATTCCTTGGGGCAAGGTAGGAATCTATGCTGATGCCTTTAGTTGAAAGAGATGATCAGGGAGGAAAGGAGAAAAGCTAAAGAGGGCAAACAATGAATTTGAATCCTCTCTAGACGGCGGAAAACATAAAATTTAAACAAAATTGAAAGCTGAGCATGGCATGCATGAATTCAAACTTTATCACTTCTTTTGTTTAAATAGCAGCAAGAGATTAAGGAATGGAATACATAAACACACTTACAATAACAGTAGGAAGCACACCATCAACATAATAATCCACAAGAATCCACAATGAAGTCTGCAAAATCCTGGCCTTCCTTTTCCTCAAATTGCAGAAAATACAAGTTACAAATACAATAGCCCTTCTCCCTCTAGAGTCCAACCATGAAAATGAGAAAGAGAAGACATAATATAGAAGGTCTAACCTCTTCCCCCACCTCTAGGGGTCGAGCTCAGCTTCCTAGGATCTGTTACAACTAATTCTAAATCAGTCACTAGATAATAGGCCA
>APFE031563235.1:42842-78080 GCA_000404065.3 Pinus taeda
TTGACCTTGACACTTCAAAATAACTTTGTAAGAGCATGTTTGATCATTGGAGGAAGGCTGGAAAGACTGACACTAACATTGGCTCCAATGGGGATGGTAGCTCCTTGGAGGTGCCAAGAATCGCAGACCTATGGGAGAGCAGACCAGTGCCTTACAATTATTGGGCAATCGAGTCAAAAACTCAAGCTGAAATGCATGACTGAAAATTGACGTAAACTAACTTAACAACAAGACTGAAAATTGACTCACAAAGGACTCATGACTCAACTAAAAACTGACTCAATAATTAAACACAACCGACAAACTGAAAATGACGCTCAAAGTGGATCTTATTCATCACAACCTACTCTAACAGTTTCATTCATCACCTGATCAAGTGAAATGAAACAACCAATGCAACCAAGTAAGTATCTCATTTGCTGTTTGAAATCTCCGCAAGTTCTCGCTTATGAATAACAAGAGAGAACTATTGAAAGACAACTCCCATGACAACTTAGAAACAGATCCAATGAATGATATGGATGCTCTATCCACCTCCAAAAACACTGCATAAGGATCATGAAATTCGAGCACACTGGAACTTAGCTTACCCAATTGATTACTTCTCTTCTCTCATTGGCCGAACTTGAAGAAAGAAGTGGTTGATTTTGTTGTGAGATGTTTGGACTCTCAGCAGGTGAAAGCATAATGTAATCACCCAAATAGTTTGTTGTAGCCTATTCTAATTCGAGAATGGAAATGGGAGGCCATTTCCATGGACTTCATTACATGTTAGCCAAGGACATTGAAGTATCATGATTCCATCATGGTTGTGTTTGATAGGTTGAGTAAGGTAACTCACTTTATTGCATTTAATTCTACAAATTCAGCTAGTGAAGTTTCATGGTGTTCCCAAGAAGATCAGATCAAAAAGAGATGCCAAGTTCACTTCCAAGTTCTGAAAGGAGTTGTTTGCATGCTTTGGGACATAGTTAGCTTTTGGCACAACTTATCATCTGTAGATAGATGGAAAAATAAAGAGGGTTAACAAGATTCTTGAGGATATGTTGAGGATATATGTCATGCATTAACAGAGGAAGTGGGAGTATCTTCCACTTGTAGAGTTTGCACATAATAATGGGTATCAAGTGTCCTTCAAGATGAGACCATTTGAGGCTCTTTATGGGTTGATCTGTAATACCCCTATCAACTGGAGTGATCCAGTGAACATGGTGTTTATTGGACCAAATATGTTGGATGAGATGGAGTAGGAGTTGCAGGTTATTAAGAGGAATCTAAAGGAAACACAATGCATGCATAAGAGTTATGAAAATCATCATGAAGCATTCAAGGAGTTCCAAGTTGGAGAGAACGTGTAGTTGTGCATCAATCCTAAGGGGGGCTCCTTGAGGATTGGGTCATGTGTCAAGCTCGCACCTCAACATTGTGGAATTAGATCCTTGAGCAGATTGGACCAGTGGCCTATAGACTTTCACTACCGCCAAAAGTGAAATTCCATGATGTTTTCCATGTTTCATTGCTTACAAGATATGTCTAGGATGTTGATCATGTGATTCATTGGTCTATATTGCAGGTGGAACCAGAGGGAGAGTTACTACCATAGGCACAATGCATTTTGTAGCAGAAACAACTCATGCTCTGGAACCAAGCAATACCTAAAGTTAAAGTGTAGTGGACACACTTTGGGCTCGATGAAGCTACATGGGAGATGGTCGATAAGTAGTATGTTGTAAATACTACATTGAGTTGTCTTATAAAGATCCATAGGAAATATGTTTTGTTGGTAATAAGCATCATTGAACACCAAGGATGGTGTTCCCCCAAGGAGGAGAGGTTTGTAACAACCCTTGGTTGATTTTGCATGTAAATAAAATAAGACCAAGGTCATGGGACATGTATTCCAAGATGAAAGTCGGAAAAACGTTATAGTGGATATCACTTGTGGTTTATTAATGGTTATGGAAATTGGAAAAGGAAAATAGGCAATAATTAACATTTAATAATGAGAAATAAGGAAAATAGGAGAAAAGGAAGCTGAAGAGACACAAATATGCATGCAAGGGAAATTAGAGAGAAAATTAAGGAAAATTAAATAAAAATAGGACATCAATGATAAATAGGCATTAGAGAAACAATTGATGGATTTTGATAGTTTTGGCTCAACACTTGCTCATTCTAGCTCTCCTACACTCTTACACACTTAGAGAATTCTTGGATCATTCTATAATTCACTTGGATTTGGAGAGAAGTAAGAAAATCGAAGCAAAGGGAAATAAAATAAAAAAAGGGAGTGCAAGGAGATAGTTGGATCAACAACGACAATAAGATTTCGTTTTAGGTAAGAGGTTGCATGTGTGGATTTCTTGTTGAGATTTGGACGCATGATACATGCATGTGATTCCTTGGTTTTTTGGTCATTGGCATGGATATATTCTTTGACTAATATTTGTTTCAACCTTGACTTTCCCTTTCTTGTATAGCTATGATGTAGTGGGTTCTCTATTTGTATTTCTGATTGGTTCTCATCTTCACTATGGTTGTGGGTTGGGATAGAATCTTTGGAGCCTTGTAACAGTGTGGGTTCCTTAGAAGTTGTGGATTAACATGAGAAATCTATGGATCCCTATAATAACTTGAGTTCCCATGAGGTTTTGGTTGAGATATAATCCCTAGAGCCCTAGAGAACTTTGGAAGAGACCAATCTAGTTTGGTATTAGTGATTTATGGACTAGTTAGGTGAAATCAATTTGGTTGAGAGTTGAGGTGGTTTTCTCTATGGAAGCTGTGACTGGTTCTATTTTGGTTTAGCCCATATGATCACACATTCATACTTGGAATATGACACGTGGGTGATTGGATGAATTTTTTTTTGGTTCAACCCAATCTATGGTTGGGTGGTATGTTGAAGTCCCTGACTTGGTTAGCATTTTATTATGTTAATATGAGGTATTCTCCTATTGTGATCTATGAGCACTTGTAGTGGTTAATGTGTTGATTTTATGGCTATTTTGTCAAGGATTCTGTTATGATTATGTGGATAGTTATATGATGTGCTCTTACTATGGATCCCTTTCATGATTTGACAAGTTATTGAGTAGTTTATGAATGCATGGGCTAACAAGTGTTGTTGCATCTAGCTTGAGAGGGCATAGATCCTTCTTGATGTTTCTCATATGAAGTTCAGAAGTTTATGATCAGATATGCATTCATGACATGTAGCTTCTATTTTCATCATATGTATGACAAAATCAGTATCATGTATTGGGCATGTTTATGTCAAGAGATTGATCAAGTTTTCATTGTTAAACATTGCTATTATCTTATTTATGTTTCTAAAAAGTTATAAGAAGTTCCAAGATCTCACAACCACATACACAAAACTGGAAGATTTGGGTCGTAACCACACGTAGGCAGGATTATGTGTGCGATTAGAGCCTCATAACCGCATGCACAATGTGTCATTGGTGTGGTTAGGGTGTCAAGCTTTTCGAAATGAGTTCCAACTCAGGGTTTGATCACCAGGAGTGGTTGGTAGGTAGTTGATTGATCTAGTGACCCTGAAGGGTGGTAGTAAATGTTTCAGTTGTAGGCTCCACTTCCATAACTGTAACTTGGAGGTCGAGTCATGTCATAGTAGCAGTTAGCTCATGTTTACCTTAGAGATCTTGTAAAAATAGCTACATTAGAGAAATTTTGAGGTATAAAACAGGCCTCCTAAGAAATATTATAAAATAATAGTGGAAATAATAAAATAATATTAAATTGCCTCATCAGGTTTAGGAGGGGGAAAATAAAAACAAAATTTTCAACTAGTATTTTTAACTTATCTCCCTATGATTTTACTCAAATTTTGAGTAAGAACACTCGTTGGATGCATAATTTAATTTTTCATCCAAGGAGTAACATTGTTGCATACTTTTGATGGACCCTACTACACAAAAAATGTGAAATACATGAAAAAACATGATTGTAATCATGTTTTTTCATGCATTTCACTTTTTTCGTGTAGTAGGGTCCATCAAAAGTATGTAACATGGGTACTCCTTGGATGGAAAATTAAATTCAACATCCAAAAAGTACTTCTACTCAAATTTTGAGTTAAAATGTAAGGATATAGGTTGAAAATATGAGTTGAAAACACAATTTTTTAATTTTTTTAGTTTTATCTTTTTACCTTTTTGCTATAAAAATGGTGAATCATCCCCCATGGTTGACATCATCATATTGAATCCTATTAGTTCTTATAAAGTTGATTTTTGTTGTACATTTTTGTTTTGAGGCCCATTTTTACCTCAAAAATCTCTAATGAATGTGGGGTGGCTTGTTACATTTTTTATCATCCAAATCCCAACATCGTGATTTTCCTACTTGTCCATCCTAAAACAACTCCGAGACCCCTAGTTAACATGTGGTCAACATAGGCACTCTAGCATAAAAATGTAGCACAAATTTCTAAAGTAACCCAAATATAATTTTTAGAGATTAAATACATGATTTAATGCCCGCCAAGGTTTATTGGACAAAATAATATCCCTATAATAGGTTGTAATTAATTTAGAACATGATTTTTGGGTATGTTGTTGATTTTTTTTTCTTATAAAGGAAAGCAAGCTTTGGCTGCTAAGACTTGGTATTATTTTCGAGGAATCAAATTTTTAATTGAGAGATTCGATTTCAATTACAATCATGTTCTTAGACATTTCTAATAATTTACAAGTTCTCTTGAAGTCTCAACCTCTAATTTTAGGTTATCTGTACTTGTTGAGCAATGGAATGGCCCCCACCACTCAAGCTAGTACACTATTTGATTATTGCACATTAATTTGGTATATACTCACTTTTTCATGTTGTTTACTATCATATATTTCATTTTTATATTTTATGATTCCATATTGTAGATTTAAACCTAAACTTGTTTATGAAACTAGTTTCTTGGTCATTTAGTAGATATAATTTAAAGATAGTTTTAAAACCTTTGTTCATAAGTGTCCTTTACTTATTATTTCATAGTTGCATTATCTACATTCTAACACTTTAAATTTTGTTTTATTCTAGCTATATCAACTACTTCTTAGTACAAGTTATCTAGCCATTCTAAGCCACATATCACTATATTGCATAGTTGCCATACATTCAATATTGCATTAAGTTAATACAATATATATTTTCCCATAAGTTAAAGTGTGTTTACAAGTCTTATTTATCATATATTAGTTTTTTTTAAGAGTCAATATAATTAACGAAAGTAACCAAGGAACCTTGAGTGTCATTTACCATCTTTCTAGGTGAAGAAAGCCCCAACTTCTTATTAAGTTCTCCATTTAGCCTTGAATTCATTAAACATCATCGCTCATGATTTTAATCTACTATTTCTTAGGATAGATTGATGGTTTAATAATATGCTAATTAAATGGGATGAGTAGAATGCTACTATTGGCAACCTATCTTTGCTCTCATAAATGGGGAAGGCAGTAGTGCACTCTCAGCCTCTTAACCATTGTTGCATCTAAATCAAACAGATTGATTAGAAGACTATTAGAGTGTATCCTTGACTCTAGTGAAAAGAAAGAGCCCATTGCATTAATTAAAGCATTGGATTGAAAACCTCTTTGAACATTTTCATTTCTAAGCATTTGAATGAAAGATTGATATTTTGAACGTGGTTGCATAGAGAACTTTGATTTGTGTGAGAAACCTCAATACCTAACAAATCTAAAGTGTTTATAATTCACTTCATTGATATTTACATTCCAATATTGTGTGATTAGATTAAAAGTTATGCTTCTTGCTTCCTTAACTTAGTTACTTCTTTTGAATTAGAAGTGACAACTAATCTAAGTTAACTCATTACATATTGTAGTGTGCTTCAAATTTTACATAGAATGGATTCATATGAAAACTATGTCCTAATTCAGATCTTCAAATTAGACTGACAAACATTACATAATATTAAATAATATATTTAAATTACAAATGATAAACTCTTTAAACATTAAATATCGTGATTTAAAAAACATATCCTAGATGAATCATTTTTAATGTGATTATGCTAATTACCTCAATTAAAAACATAAATATAACTATTGAAATATTTAAACGTGCTCATGCATCATTAGGCATATTTGATACTAAAATAAAATGGTAATGTTAATAATAATTCAAATAAACAAAGTTAATAGTCACAAATAAAAGTATTACTTTGAAGGCATAAGGAAAATCACTTGACTAAAAACTCTTTAGGAATTCTCCTTTAATACCTTTAGTATTCAATCAATCAATGCTCCTCCAAGTTGATGAATAAGCTAGTCAAACATTTGTGAATTTAAGCTTGATGCTCCCTAGATTTGATTAAAATCTAGTAAAACATTCATGAATTTATGCAACATTTTCAAAGAACTCTTTGTTAAAGATAATATAGATTGATAAAGTTTCGAGATCATGTTCTAGAATGTATAGTTTCTGCATGTGAAAGTGAGTTCTAGTGGAGCAAGAGTATTTATACTCCAGGTTATTGTGATTATCCATTACTTTTATCCAATTGCATAATTGGACTCTATTATTTATTTATGGGTGGGTATGACCATGAATTAATAGTAGGTTGTCATTTATAGAGCTCTTCCATTTCTTTGTCATCTATATTTGTTTGTTTTGGTACCAAAATTGAAGATGAGTTTATTGTGTGGATTTTATCTTTGTTGTCTAGCTATATTTATTCTCCTATAAAACCTCTTAAAGCATTCTGTCTCTCTGAGTTTTCATATCCTGTACACATGTTTCTCCCAAGCTAATAATCTGTGCCATAAAATTTCCAATTTGGTTATTTATATTCGATTATTTAAATTCCTCCTCCGTGATCCAAAATGGCTCTCAATCCATGTAAAGAGATAAGATAATGGTATAAATAATTGAAGATGTTTATAAATACACCATTTGTTTATTAGTGGCAGGGGTGAATGCAACAATCCAACCCATAATAGTTGAACCAATTTTGATTGATTTGTCTTGCACTCATTTCATATTTGAAAAATCATAAAATTATTTAAAGGACGAGTTGAAGCTCCATATATATGGAGAAACCTATTTAGAGGATTGTTATGTGAAATTGTTGTTGTCAGCCAAGCAAGAAAAATGCATGGAGTGCAATTTGTGATATCTAACCAATAATTGATTTGGAATAGATATGAAAATATAAGAATAGATCTTAGTACCATCATCCATCTCTCTGAGAGAGGTAGAACAAAAGAAAAATGGGCCATGTCTTTGGTGGCCATGGTGGAATTCGAAGTGCCAAGGCCAAAAAGATTTGAGGGACACTAGGTTATGAGAAATTGACATCACCATATGCAAGAAGAGTATAGGGATTCAAACACAAGGATAATTATTCATCTCTAATTCATCTATTCACTAAGAAAGCGGAAATATGTTAATGGTTGAGGCAATTTTGGGTTGGGGCTTTGAATTTAAGAAAGACTTAGGCATTGATCTTTCTTCTAATCTAGTTTATTGATAGACTGGTCTTGTTTTGGTGACCAATGAGACTCATATGAACTTGTGAGCTCGAGGGAAATCCTCCTCGGAAAAGGGTTTAGTAAATCTTGATTTTGGAAGTGGATCTATGCAACTTATTCATGTCTTCCTTATTACTTTGTCTGTTTAGAATTGCAACACCCTCCTCCCACATCTACCCAAGTAACCGAATAATCGGGGTAAACATGTGATTCCAAGTTACTATGAAATGATTCAACTCCCTATGTTTCAATTAAAGAAGTGGGACTGGTAGAACACATCACACAAACCTTCCACATCAGCAACAAAACTCCTAGGAGACATCCCAATCACTTAGGTAACTAGGCCTGAGTCCTACTAAAGCTTTAGATCATTAAACCCCCAAACTCTCCCTTGATATGGATGAGCATGTGTCTAGGAGGCTTCATACCTTGCCAAAACATGGGTATGTATGCATCTAGGGACTTTACTCTTAGACCTGTTCCTACGAATCTAGGATTTGTGCCACTTTTTCAAGCCCAGAGCCCAAGTCATTCCCCATAACTCAATGACACCTTCAAGAATGAAATTTCACAGCAGAACAAAGATACATTTGCAAAAACATTAAGAAGGACTAGACTAGACCACTACTAGCCATGATAGACATTTTTTCAAGCATATCAAAAATATGAAATCTACAGGTCTTAATAGCAGAACTAAGCATAGGAATCTCTTACTTATCTGAGAATCACTAAGAAGTATTGATGCATCAACACATTAGCTGAAATTTCATCTATTAGGCGATAGATATATTGTTCATTCATTTACAGGTAAAAACATTATGAGAGCCATACATAGACATTGTCATAATACATGTTCATAACCAACATAATAAGAATAGAAATAAGAAGGAAACAACATCCATATAATCCGCCTATAAACCAGTAGAATAATAATGAAATAAAAAGGATAAATAACCTCATATTAATGATACAAAATCCAACCAGGTTCGAGACTTCAATGAACCACTCGACCGTAGACATGGTTGAGCCAAATATCTACTCAACCAGTCACCCCCATGCCATATTCCAATCATGAATGTGGGATCTCATAAAAACACATCAATCAAAACCATCCAGGGCTTCCAGAGGCCAACCCACCTCAACACATCAAAAAATTATTCAACCTCACAATCGGACATCAAAAACCATCACTAGATTTGTCTTTACCCAAGCCTTCTAGGGATCCAAGGTGTTTTTTCCAACAAAGGCTTCCAGGACTAGTAACTCAACCCACTACTTCCTCTGATCTTCTCGAGTGTTTTTCAAACCATGCTTTCTAGTACTAGTAACTCAACCCACCAAGGGCTTCTAGAGCATTCATCCAACCAAGGCTTCCAGGACTAGTAGCTCAACCCAAGTCATTACAAGGCTTCTAGAGCATTTGTCCAACCAGGGGTTCCAGCAACTAGTAACTCAACCCAATCTAAAGGAAACATGAGAACCAACCAGAAAAATAAAGAATGAACCCACAACACCATGACTATCCAAGGAATGTAAAGGTTAGGAAAATACATTGTCAATCTAGGTAATCCTCCATGCCAATGACAAATCATGACAAACCATGACCAATAAACCACATGCATATGCCATGAATTCCAAAACTAGTGAGGAAAACATACATGCAACTCGGTACCTGCAAGAGAAACCTATTATAGCTATTGATCCCAATGTCCTCTTGTGATTTCCTTCTCTTACTTTTCCTTCTTGCTCCAAAACTCCAAGTATGCCACACTCTCTAAGAGTGCTCCAAGGAAACTATAAGTGTCCAAGAGTATGAGAGAGAAAGAATAGAGAGAGAGCTCCAAAACTGAACCAACAAAAGTATGTGAACTAATCCTCATAAACCTTTTTATTAATGAGGCCTCTATTTTCTTCATTTTCCATTATTTTCCTTCATTTTCCTCCTCACATGCAACATGTGACCTTTCACCTCCCTTTTCTCCTAATTTCCATTATTTTAATAAATAAATGTGCCAAAATTTCAGTTTTCCTTTCCAAATCCTTTCCCATTTCCTTTTCCAATTTCCTTAGTCATTAATCAATCACAATTTATCCCCATCACCATGCTTTCGCCCAAAATTCATATTGGAATAAGTGTCCCATAAACCATGGTTAATATTTTGAGTGTATTAACTTTTGTTACATGGAATTTTCACTAGGGTTGTTACAAAAGTCCCCCCCTTGGGGGAAAACTGTCCTCGAGGTTCAAAAACACCTACAACGAACAAGGCTATTGTAAGAAAAACATACTGCCCATGGAGCTTTATAACTTAGTTTGTTGTAGTATTTACAATGATCATCCCGTTGAGAAGAAAATCAATATGACAACATAATAAGTATAACATCATAATTCCATGACACCCATATTTATTATTGGAGCTTTATAATATAGCTCATGGCAATATTTACATCCATATGCCTATTTCCATATACCAAACATCACTGAAAAATGTACCAAAAATATATACCAAAGACATATAACCAAAACACCAGATCAACCAATGAATAAGGAAGGATACATAGCCCGCATTTGATCCACCATCTCCCATGTAGCTTAATTAGGCCCAAAGTGGTTGCATTGCACTTTAACCTACTTGATTGCTTGGTTCCAAAGCATGAGCACCTTTCTCTACAATATACACTAAGGTTCAGACTTGAATTATCCATCTGGATCCACCTGCAATATAGACCAGTCAATCACATGATCATCATCTTTAACATAGTTCTTAATCAATGATACATGGAAAACAACATGGACATTCACTGTCAGAGGAAGTTAAAGTCGATATGCTACTAGCCCAATCCTCTCAATAATCCTAAAATTCCACAAAACTAGGGTGCTAGCTTGGTACATGATCTAATACGCAATGAGCTCATCTTTGGTTTGATGTGCAAGTACACCTGTTCCCCAACATGGAACTACTTAAACAACCTATTCTAATCTTCATAACAGTTATGCCTATAATGTGCCACTCTCAAATTTTTCTTGATTAATTTCATTTCCCACTCCATGTATGCCAGCATATCCGGTCGAATCAACACCACATTCACTGGATCACTCCAACTAATGGGAGTATTGCAACTCCGCCCATACAATTCAGGATACCCATTTTTATAAGTGAACTCTACCAGTGGAAGGTACTCTTCCCACTTCCGCTGCCAATGCATCAAAAACATCCTCAATATGTCCTCCAATATCATGTTTACCCTCTTTGTCTATCAATCTATCTACAGATGATAAGATTTACTGAAGGCAAACTATGTGCCTAGACTTTCATATAAATCATTCCACAACTTGAAAGTGAACTTCACATCCCTTCCTGACACAATCATTTTAAAAAATCCATGCAATATGACCACATCCCTAATGAATACATGTGCTACATCACTCGCTGAGAATGTAGATTTCACTAGAATGAAGATACACTACCTTTGTCAACATGTCCACCACTACCATGATGGAATCATACTGTCTCACTGTCCTCGACAAACCTATGATAAAGTCCATGGAAATGGAATTGGTTGTAGCAGACCACCTGGATGCTTACATTCTGCCTTCACCTACTAACAATCCAAGCACCTAGCCACAAACTCTACTATGTCTCTCTTCAAATTAGGCCAATAACATAATTTATTCACTAATGTTAGCATCTTCTGATACCCTAGGTGACTTGAATATGGTTTCACATGAAAATCCCTTAAGATCATCTTCTTGAACTCAATACTATCTCACACATATATCATGTCTCTAAACCTAATCAATCCATCTGTTGTGAGATGATAATCCACATCTTGTGCACTTGCATTTGTACCTGTGCTTGTACCACTACCTATACATGTACTTGTACCTATACCACTACCTATATTTGTCCCTATACCACTACCTATACTTGTACCTATACCACTACACTACCTGTACCTGTACCACTACTTGCACATGTACCTGCACTCTCCTGCAACTTGTGCACAATCTCCATATAGCTTGCATCCTGCTGATGTGACTGCAAGATCTTATCTTGTAAATTTGTCCCATAGGAGCTCATAGTTACTGTGTGACTTACTTGTATCTACATGCTAAAAGCACCTGCCACCCTATTCTCTTTACCTATGATATACCTAATATCAAATTCAAACTCACTGATCATGGCCAACCACAATGCTTGCCTACCATTCAGATTTAGTTGGTCAAAATAGATACCGCAACCCACTATGATCTCTCATCAATACAAACCTCTTGCTAAGAAGATATTGCCTCCAAATATTCAATGCATGTATGATCGCTGCCAACTCAAGATCATGTGTCGAGTAGTTCTGCTCATGCTCATTTAGTTTCCATGAATCGTAGCCAATGACCTGTCCATCCTGCATAAGGACTCCACAAAGTCCTCTCTTGCAAGCATCTGTACATACTGCAAACTCATTGTCCAGATATGCAATCTTTAACATTGGTGCATGTGTAAACAACTACTTGAGCTGCTCAAAATTGATTGCGCACTCCTCAATCCATTTAAAGCTCTTACCATTCCTATGTAATGATGTGATAGGACAAGTAAGCTGTGAGAATTTCCTGATGAACATATTGTAATACACTTCTAACCCCATGAAGGATCTCACCTCATCCACATTCCTGGGAGCTACCCACTCCATGATAGCTCTTACATTTTCGGGGTCCACTACTATGCCATCCTTGTAAACCACATGTCCCAAGTAGTGTACCTCAGTATGAAAGAAACTACACTTTCTGAGCTTAGCATACAACTAATGCTCTCTCAACAATATCAACATTGTTGCTAAATGCTCAGCATGCTCTTCTTCATTTTTAGAATGTACCAATATATCATCAACGAACACAATAACAAAATTTTCCAAATACGGACACAACACTCTATTCATTAAGAACATAGAGGTAGTTGGAGCATTATTTAAGCCAATTTGAGCTACGCCAAACTCATAATGCCCATAACTTGTCCGGAAAGATGTCTTGTGGATGTCCTATTATTTAATGTGTAGCTGATGATATTCATATCTCAAATCAACCTTCGATAGCAATGCTTCTCCCTTCAACTGATTGAACAAGTCATCAATCCTCGGTAACAAATAACTATTCTTGATGGTCACTTTGTTTAACTTCCTATAGTCAATGCGTAGCCTGAGATGACCATCCTTGTTCTTCAAAAACAATACCGGTGTGCCCCATGGCGATACACTTTGCCTAACGTACCCCTTGTCAAGCATTTCCTTCAATTGCAGCTTCAACTCTACCAACTCAGGTGTACTCATCCTAAAAGGTTCCTTTGATGCTAGATTTTACTGTGGCAATAACTCAATAAAAAATTATACTTCCCTATGAGATGGAAACTCTAAAATATCTATAGGAAATACATATTGGAATTGCTGTAGAACTGCGTACCTACTAAAAACATCTACATCCTCGAGTTCCTTATCTTTGTCACTAGAAATGTGCATTGGAAATAAAACACACCCTTTCCTATGACTACACTTAGCCTGCATAGTTGTCACCATTCTAACTGAGGTTGCTTTATTCTTACCCCGCAAAAATCTTTATTCCCCAATGTCATCCAAGCACTCAATGGCATTGTCATAAAAATCCACCTTGGTTCTGTGAAGGTACAAACAATCCATGCCCAAGAACATACTGTATGATCCCAACGGTAGAACATTCAAATGTGCTGAGGTAGGTATACCATTCAAATCAAATGTACAAGCTCTTACCCAATGATGAACTCGCTTATTTGTACTTCTAATAAATTTCACTAACCAAGACTTTGCATGCACTTATTTATTCAAACCACACTTATCCACGAGGTCAATATTAACATAGCTATAGTTAGATACAGTGCCAATCAAAATAGAAACAACTTGATCACAAAGCTTACCGTCCATCTTAATGATAAACCCCTAATGGTATTCCTGTCTTTTATCTAGTGTTGCATATATCCTAGGAATACTTTGTCCAACATTCCACTATTTGTGTCTATTGAGCATTGCAGACTTGCAGTCTACCACCCTAATGTTTGTTGGGTGTGGAGCATGAATATCATCCTAATTTAGAGGTCTTTGTTTCAGTCGGATGTATACCCCAGGAAGATTGTACACCCCTCCATGCCAGGGGGTGCGGGGACGTTCATTAGGCAGATGATATGACAGTAGAATTTATGTTTAGTTTATGGTTTTTTTCCCTAGAAGGCAACCCCTCTCCGTGTATGAGGGCATTATATTGAGGTTGTGGTATAGATGTGTATTCTCAGAGTGAGAAACAAAGAGGTGAGACTGTGAGAGAAAAAAGAGGATATTACAGCAGATCTGTTGTAGGTTGTGTCTCTTCATTTTGCTAGATAATAGAAATAAAAGACTAGCTGTTTTGGGTGGACGTAGCCCAAACTGGGTGAACCACGTATATCTGTGTCTCTATGGTTTTATGTGTTTGTGTTTTTCTGCATATTATATGTCTTGCATTTCTTTGTCATATATAGTATTTTTCTAACAATGTTGTGGAAAATCTGTCGCACGATTCTCTCCTCCATAATTCCAACACTATAAAGGCTCCAAGCCTTCATCCTTATTCTACTCCTCATATCAAAGTCTTTGTCTTCTGTCAGATGCATTGAACTTCTTAGATGGCTCTACATTCTCTTTATTACTTTTATCCTGAGGTATTTCTCACTCCTTGTCCCATTTTTCTTTTTTCTTTGCATTACCTTTCCAATTCATATTAGTCTTATATCTGTGTTTCGCTTGCTCATAACAATGCTTTAGATTTCGAATGACCTCCTCCAATGATCTAGGCTCATCAAACTCAATCCTGTATTTAAATGGAATCATAAATCTAGTAGTGAATCTTTGAATCTTGGCCTTCTCCTTCTTGATGTAAGGCACATACCTTAGTGGCTCCAAGAATATGCTAGTGTACTACTGATCTGTCATCGATCCCATCTATAGCTCATAGAATTATTTTTCCCTGTCATCAAACTTATCTCTTTGATACGAAATTCTTCTTGAATAGTTCCTTGAACTCATTATGAGTCAATTCCTCCTCATGAATACCTTTGACATTCTTCACATCTTCCCACCAAATATCTTGTTTTCCTTTGAGATTGAATGTAGCTATTTTGGCCTTCATGTTCTATGAGTAATCATGCAACCTAAAGAAATTCCTCATACCAAACAACCATTCCTCTTCATCCTGTGATTTATTCATCTCTCCAACAAATGTAGGTGGGTTTTCTATCTCAAACTCATCTAGAAAATATCCCCTGTCGCTCCTCCTGTAAGGATGATACCGATGCTGATCATAATGCTTGTCAGAAATAATATTAGAATAGTACCTACATCCATCACCTCTCCTATCCTGAGTATCCAAAGACATGTCATTTATGACCGTGACATCTCTATGTGACTTGTACCCACCAGGAGACCTGTTTCCATATGCCTCATTAGTTTTTCCCTCCTGCTCATGGCTGATCTGAAGGTATCCCTGTCACTGTATTTCTGACAAATATGACGTATCACTTTATTTACCTTTGCTTGTTTCTCCTGTGCCTATATTATTCTATCATTTTCTACCTTACAACTCCTTATCTATGACTTTAAATATCTCAATGTGTCTATCAAATCAAAAGAGTTCCCAACACCATATTGCTCATCTGATCCATAGGGAAAGTCTCAAGAACTATAGTCGACCATTTTACTAGTCATCTTTGATATTCTTCCTGCAAGATATATCATTTAAGCTAAACCAAATCACAATAAACCAATGTAACTTAGCATAATACAGGAAGGATACCTCATCTGCAAGATCAACCAATCATCATAATACATGTATAACATAATCATGATAACATATATAAATATACACATAAAGATATAATGATATAAACATCATTCTAGCTAGAGTCCAGTGATAAATGTATAACCATATCAACTACACATACCATGACCTCATGCATGAAAACAACCACCACATCATTTTACACTTGACCACATGTGAATACTAACATGCATAAACATTGCATCATCGACCATACACTCATGATGACACACTCCACAACAACACCATCAACAACCCAAGGTGGGCACAATACAACCATATCCCATACCATCCAAATGAAACAAGCACATGGTCTTACAACACAAGAAACACATTTGCGACATACATGAATGCATGAATAACACACATCCCATCCAACCCGAGGGGTGAACCATGCTATGATACCACTCTATAACACCATCCTACCACATCTACCCAAGTAATCAACCAACCAGGTAAACATGTGAGAGAAGTTACCATGATATGATTCGAATCCCTATGTGTTAGTTAAGTAAGTGGAACCAACAAAACACATCACATAGACCTTCCACATCAACAACAGAACTCCCAGGAGCCATCCCAACCACTCATGTAACCAACCTATGAGTCCCACTGAAGTTTTAGACCATTAAATCCCTAGATGCTCCCTTCATATGGACAGGCATGCATCCAAGAGGCTCCATATGCTCCCACATCATGGGTATGCATGTGTCTAGGGACTTTTCTCCTTAATGCTTACGACTCTAGGATTTATGAAAACTTTTCAGACCCACAGCCTAGGTCACTTCCCAAAACTCAGTGACATCTCGAGGAATGAAGTTTCATGGTGGAACAAAGATACATTTACAAAAACATCAACAAGGAATATACTAGACCCCTACTAACCATGAAATGCATTTCGACAAACATATCACAAATGTGAAATCTATAGGTCTTAATAGAATAACTGAGCAAAGGGGTCTCATAATTATTTGAGAATTGCTAGGAAGCATTGATGCCTCAACAAATTAGCTGCAATTTCATCTATTAAGCCATCAATACATTGTTTATTCATTTACAAGTAAAAACATGATGAGAGCCATACATGGCCACTGTCATAATACATGTTCATAAACAACATAATAACAACAAAAATACCAAGGAAACAACAACCATATAAGCCACATATAAACTAGTACAATACTCATGAAATAACAAGTAGAAATAACCTCATATTAATGATACAAAGGCCAACCAAGTTCAAGACTTCCACGAACCACCCGACCATAGACATGGTTAAGCCAAATATCCCTTCATCCAGTCACCCTAATGCCATATTCCAAGCATGAATATGGGATCTCATAAAAACACATCAATCAAAACTATCTAGGGATTCCAAAGGCAAAACCACCTCAACACATCAAATAGTGATTCAACTTCATGGTGAGACATCACAAACCATCACTATATTGGTCTCTACCCAAGCCTTCCAGGATCCAGAGCATTTGTTCCAACCAAGGCTGCTAGGACTAGTAACTCTACCCATAGCTATCTCTAGGCTTCCAGAGCATTTTTCCAAATAGGGCTTCTAGGACTAGTAAATCAACCCACCATGGGCTTCTAGAATTTTTGTACAACCAAGGCTTCGAGGACTAGTAACTCAACCCATCGTTATAGGGCTTCCAAAGCATTTATCCAACTAGGGCTTCCAGGAACTATTAACTCAACCTAAGCTAAAGGAAACATGAGAAGCAACCATGGAAAAAAAAATATGAACCCACAACACCATGGCTATCTAGGAAATGGAAAGGCTAGAAAATCCATTATCAATCCATGAAATCCTCCATGCCAATGACATATCATGACTAATAAACCACATGCATATTCAATGCATGCCAAAACTAGTGAGGAAAACATACACATAACTCAGTACTTGTAAAGAAAAACCCATTGTAGTAGTTGATCCCGATGTTGTATTGTAGTTTCTTACTCTTCCTTTTCTTTATTGCTCCAAAAATCCAAGTATACCACACTCTCCAAGACTTCTCCAAGGAAACTCTAAGTGTCCAAGAGTATGAGAGAGATAGAATAGATAGAGAGCTCCAAAACTGAACTGAAAAAAGTCTGTGAACTAATCCTCAGAATCCTTTTTATTAACAAGGCCTATATTTTCTTCACTTTCCATTTTTTTCCTTCATTTTCCTCCTCACATGCAACCTGTGACCTTTTTCCTCCCTTTTCTCCTAATTTCCATTATTTTCATAAGTAAATGTGCCAAAATGTCATTTTTCCTTTCCAAAGACTTTGCCATTTCCTTTTCCAATTTCCTTATCCATTAATCAATCACCAGTGATCCCCATCACTATGCTTTTGCCCAACATTCAACTTGGAATAAGTTTCCCATCAGCCGTGGTTATAATTTTTCCTTTATTAACTTTTATTACATGGAATTTTCACCAGGGTTATTACAAGAATGTTTAGATATATTGAGTAGAGAGCGTGCTTCTATACTAATCTTGAATGATAAAAATGCTATTATGTTGTGAAAATCTCATGAACACGTTCGTGTTGATATCAAATAATTATATCAGTACTCCTTTAGTTCAAGTCCTATTCAGACATGTGTTCTATTTATTATTTAAAAATGATGAATCCATTGGTGGATTCATACCTAAATCAATCCATAAAGATATATGGAGAAAATTACACAATTCAGAAGTTTAAGATGGAGAAATTAATGGAAGGCTACAATGTGTGTACAAATAGTATCAAGAATTGAAACCAAATTGACAACACCTATAGCTTTCGTTCAAGATTAGGATTTGAAAGAGTCCAAGGCCAAGTTACTCTTAAGAATATCCATAAAGGACAAAATTATTTTTCACATTAGGGACTACAATACATGTCAAGAAACCTGGGAAACACTTAAAAGGTTATACAAATCTTCAAACAAAAAGCAAGAATTATTTTTAAAGAAGAGACTCTTTTCAATTAAGATGGGGGTAAATGAAACATTAGTGAATTTTTTCTAGAGTAAAATAAATTTATGATATGCTTGGTGCTATTGGTAAAAATATTTCTAGCAATGTTCTATTAACAATTAGATTGAATATCAACTATTCATCATTATACTTGCAGCTAAGGAAAAACTTCCTACATTTGATGAATTCACAATTATTATCCTGCAAGAAGAAGAAGAACGAATAATCTCAATGACATACCTCAAAGTTCATATTTGGATTTGGTAAGAAAATGGAAACAACTATAAAAGGAAAGCCATGGGACAAGAACAAATGAGGCAAGTCATAGTCAATATCACATCAAGGCACAACACCACCAAGGATAAATGCCTATATGAAGAGGAAGAATGGATTATTCTACTATGGTAACCTTGAAATTTTGTTAAAAATTACAACATAAATATATTTCAAGAGTCCAACCATAAAACACATTTAGGAGATTTTGTTGATAAAGAAGCCATTGTTAATGATAGTCTCAAAAATATCAAATTTGTCATCTTAGATGCCACTTTATTAGCAAAAATTAATAATCTTAAAGCATGGTTTATTGAATCTAAGGATTCAATTCATATGACATAAAAAATGAATGGTTTAAGGCCTACCATCAATATACGAATGGCATTCACATCTATGTAGTAGATGATAGATCTCACGAAATCAAGGGTTATGGTGACGTATATTTTTTTCCACCATTGTATATCAGAATCTCAAAGTTCAATTCTTTAAGTCACACTATATTGTGAAGTATATGTAGGATAACTAAAACATCATAACAAGAGAGTATGAGTTGGAGGATTAAACAATCTTGATGTTAATAGGAAAGATCATCAAGCAATGACATTTATGACCACGATAACAAAAAATCTACGCCATCAAAGTTATTTTCATATTGATCACAAAGATATTTTGTTACTTCAAATAAAGGATCGTGTAAATTATTCCAAACTTTAAGAATGAATATGCTAAACGATAAGGTTGTGCATTTAAGAAAAAACACAAAGAAAAGTTTCCTACAATAACAGAAAAGGGATAGAGGGAAATTCTTGAGTTAATATAAACTAATGTGTGTGGTCCCAGGAAAACTAAGTCATTGGGTGGAGCTTCGTATTTTGTTATCTTCATATGGAAACATTGTCATAAATACATTGTAGCTAGCATTGCCATATATCATGATCATAGTCCTACTATCATAATCGAAAGTATTACTAAGATATATCTTGTTCAATATGAATCATAATGAATAAATAGCTAAAACGAACCTCAATGTATGTAATTCACCCCATGATTCATAATACATAGCATAGATAACCTGAACCGTAGGTTATATAATTTCAAACCTTAAAAACATAATTATTCATCATACATAGTTGTCTCATGAATAAGTATTCATTATATTAAAAAACGAGATAGCACATAAGCTTAAATATGTGACAACATAACGAGTAAGGAGGCACATACAAAACATCCAAAGAAATTGAAGAAAACTAGATTAGCTGAAGAAGGTCACTTGGAAAATTGAGCACCGCCACCCAACCTAGAACTTACTTCCTCTAGTTCACCCCCAAGCCGGGAGTTTTTGCCATGGATCAACTACCTCTTGTTGATAATTTAATGCCCTCTTTAATGATATGGTTTCCATTAGTGGCTTCCCACTTTTATGGATTTTATCCATTTCCTAGGATTTTCCAGATAAGCTCACCTTTCTCTCCCATAATTCTTTTATGTTTTTCTTAAACATAACATATTTCTCTAGCTAAGTAACTTAATGGATATTTATCTCCAAATCGATTAAGCTTATCTAGAATTGGATCTAGAAGTATTATCATGAAAGAATTATCCATTCCCATTCACCAATGGGATTTCATTTTGCAAGAACCACATCTCTTGGTGTCTCGTTTTCCAAGCGTTTTACATTATCTTTATTTATTTAACAATAAATGATTTACTTTCATTGTTACAACTTGGACCTGGATTTTCTTATCTTAGGTTAACAGAGTGTTACATACAATGGAGGGATGTTACATACTCCCCCCCTTAAATTTACATCGTCCTCGGTGTATTACTACATCTTACGATTTATTTCCTCATTCACAGGGAGTTGTTTCCGCATTTACAGGTTCCCATGGCTTTGCCACCTGAATCAAATCTTTTGATACATCGGTTACAAAGGATTTCTACCAGCAATCGCCTTCCATTTCTACATGTAATTTGTTTTAATCAATTTTGTGAGAGATTTTTAGATGCAGAAAGTCAATTTTGTTTACCATAGTTAATGTAACAGTGCTACTACATGAGTAACTACGGGTTAATGTTTCCCACCCTTTAACTATGATTCCTCATTTCTATTTATTTAAAGAATAGGAAGAAATGCATGTTCTTCCAATGAATTTTTGTTCTTGTTGAACACTTTCTTCCTCCAGTTTCTCTGCATTAGTCATAACAAGTTAAACTAGCACATTTGACCAATCTACATGTATAAAATATCATATTAGTTTAGCTCAAACATAACCATCAAAATCATAACCCATATGTAACCATAAATAATAGATCACATAGATCAAAATCATGAATTTCATGCATACAAAAATAAAATGAAACATTGATACTTATCCTTGAATCACTCCTTAGCTTCTACCTTTGTCTTTCTTCTATATGCGCTCTGAGTTGGTTGCCACACTAGGAAATTGCCCAATGCCTTCTCCTCAACCATGTGTACCTACACATAGTGTGCATCACATACATACAGTTATACATGTCATATATTATCATGAAATACATGCATCCATACTAATACCATATGTACTGTTTGTACATAGTACCACTTGTACACATGTATCCAATACCAAATGTCCATAGCATCACTTGCATGAAATATACCTCATCCACATGTTTACAACCATGTTAGTATTATGCCAAAAATTTCTTCAATTATTCAAATTACATTTAAGAAAGTATAATCAAACCGTGCTCGGTTTGTCAATTGGAGAATAAGGAATTTCATGGACCTGTTCAATTTCTGCAACTAGAGCATAAGTAAAAGAAATTTGTGTCAAATTATTCAAGTGAGTTTATTTAGATAACCCTTTTCATGTGTCTTGTGTTTGCAGGTCAATTTTAGTAAAATAGTACCATAGAGGTAATCATGCATACTACAAATTTATCATACCAATAACTTTGAGTTTTGGAATTTAATGAGTTACTAGACAATGTCTTAATTAACATTGGAATATGACCTCCACCCCATCGTAAAACAAACTTATTGACTATGATAGTTAGTCTAGTATGGACTTTAGTATTATACTTGAAGTTTAATAACAACTTTTAGCCTTGTATTTAAGAAAAAAATTGTTATGTTTCCATATTCAAAACCAGACAATGTTATCAATGCAATCTGATAGTGGTATAAAATATGCATATCAGATTGAATGATTGTCAATTAATTTGAATAGATTGCTAGAAATCAATCATATTTGTACATAGAAATCTTGATTACCACTTAGCCATTAATATGGTTGAAGCATATTATTGATTTAACAATGAATTTTTGCATGTATTTTTTTTCTTCCTCTCTCTTCATCACCTAGAAATTTGTATATGTCACACCTTACTTAGTGCATGTATTATTTTACTACTAGCATAAGATCCTTAGATCAACATACCGGAATTTTTCTTATTAGTTAGGACAAGTCATGCTCCAAATCTAATGTACAATTCCTACTAGTCATTAGGTTGCTCTGAATTTCTCTAATGCATCAAGCACAACCATATCTAGTCTGTAAGTATACTTTTTTCATATAAGTAGAAGAACACTAATCAATTTTACCTTATCACTTTCCACAAGTAGATTTGCAAGATTTTTAATCATTCTACTAGAAGCATCTTATTGAAAGGTTCTTATTTGTGAGATATTAACATAACCCCATCTATATCTGGATGAATATGCACATCAAGGCTGTGAAGTTTGAGGTTGCATTCTTTGAATTACAATAATTTACACATTGGAATTTGAGAGAACTTGAGAATGTGGACTTAATATTAATACTATATTTCAGCACTAGGAGTTGATTTTACACTCCTATTATTGTTTTTACACTAGATTTACTTTTGGGTACCAATCCTATTGACCTACTTATGAAGTTCATAAAATTAGTAATGTATAATGTCTTCTTCAACTGGTATACAATGAGTTGTATTACATGTGTACATATAATTCACAACTCTATCCTTAATTATGTTTATATGCCCCTTACATCTCTTAGTTATAATTATTGAGATATTTCTTTACTCAAAGAAACTATTGACACCTAATCATCAAGATTGGATGAATATAATGTGAATAGATAAATAAGTAATATGAATAGTCATCGAGAGATGAAGTGAATAGTCTCTCCCTCATGTATATAATGAAGACCTACCTGAAGGAATAAGATATACGAATCATTTTTGCTTTGAGGAGTTACTACCTGGCCTAACATGGTATCAAAGCGAGCTCCCAAAATAGTTGTAACTCCCTTCTGCCTACTGCTCTCTGTCCACTTCCTACTGCTCTCTGTCCACTGCTTACTGCTTTGTGTCCACTGTCTACTACTCTTTATCCCCTCCATGATCACTGCCACTGTCTAACACACTGTTGGAAGAAGCAACATCATAATGTTTGAATTGTTTCTCTGCGTTGAACAAACCATTCCGCCCATTGTTACGAAACCTCACTGGAGTTGTTGGGTCATCCTTAGATTATGGGAATTCTGCTGGTGCGTCTTCCAAAGAGCTGGCGAGAACTCCTAACGGATTCCAATCTTGTAGAAACTGTGTGGGATTGACAGGTTTCAAGTGTTGGATGCTCATTTGATTACAAGGAAGACGGGTGTCTGGAAACGATTTTTATTTTAAATTTAATGTGCTGAAGAATGCTAGTATTATAACATTGTTTTGGCATTGTAAGAAACGTTGGTCTGAAGTTTTTTTTGGCATATAACACTGGTATTTACCTTGAAGTTTTTTTGCTAAATGTCGTGCGTTGAATTGTTTTGGTACGCTACTCCATGCGTTGAATTGTTTTGGTACGCTGCTCCATGTGTTGAACTGTTTTTGTATGCTGCTCCATACATTGAACTGAAGTTTTTTAACATTGGCCTAAATTTTGTTGTATTATATTAACACTGGCTTGAAGTTTGTGGTATTATTTTAAATCAATTATACATGAAAAGCTACGCTGGCATGTGCTAAAGTTTTTTAATGCTGGCATGAAGTTTGTGGTATTGGCTAGCATCTTCATGTTGTTTGGCATTGTATTAAAGTTGTTTTGGTATGCCATACATTGAACGTTATCTTGGGACATTGGTAAGCCATGTAAAATATGTTAAATGGCTATGCATGAGACCATGTGCACAATAGTACTATGTTTGAATATAGTTTGAATACTCTAATTTTTTCATTATAGTATTATATTTCAATATAGTATTGTCATACCAATGCCTCTTTGAATTGTAATTTTTTGAAAATTATCATTAGAAGTACAATTTTACTGTATATTGGTAGAAGTATTTTTCTATCAGCAGAAGCCCTTTTACAGTACACAAATTTTTGCTAGCAGAAGTATTTTTTTACAGTATGCATTCAATCATATCTATTGTGGGAATATTTCTCACTGGCAAGGAGAAATATCTCGAGTGGTCTTGGATGATAAAACACACCCTCATTTTCAATGAGTTGTGGAAAGGAGTGTGTGTTGGAGACAAAGACAAAGAACCAAAACAACCTACCTCGGACAAAGAGCTCATCATTTGGGAAAACAAGAACAACAAAGCTTATGCATAATCGAAGCATCTATAAATGAAGAGGTGAGTCACCATATTTCACCATTTTCAACTACCTTTGAAGCCTTACAAAAGCTG
This sequence comes from Pinus taeda, assembly GCA_000404065.3. Lineage (NCBI taxonomy): Eukaryota > Viridiplantae > Streptophyta > Pinopsida > Pinales > Pinaceae > Pinus > Pinus taeda. Next base: position 67,111 of record APFE031563235.1, read on the forward strand.
AAAGAACTCTATGACTCAAATTCTGCACTTGAAGTTGTTCAACTCATGATTAAACTCTTCACTCTTGAACTACAAAATAACGATCCTCTTGCTCTTGCATCTGAAGTAAAGTCTATAATGCATGATATCAAATCCACTAAGGTTGAATTGGATATTCCTCTTATCGCTTTTCTCAAGGCACTTTATCCTACTTACTCCAATTATCTTGAGTCATTGCAAGCAAATGGAAATCTCAAAGATATCACCTTTGACTCTCTTGTGAAAATGTTTATTGAAAGAGAGAAAGCTTTTGGAAAGAAGACAGCTCCTAAATATTCTGAAGAGGCCGCGTGCCTTGTTCATAATGAAAATCATCCTTCTCAAGATTCTTCAAGAGGAAGAGGTGGTCGAAGAGGAAGAGTAAGATATTTCAGAGGCAGGGGGGCAGACACTCTCAAGGAGAAAAGGCAGATTTTCACTGCATACACTGCAAAAGAAATGGATCACATGATGCCTCTACATGCAAGCTATCATGGGACAAAATTGAGCAGTAAAGAAACCAACAGAAAGGTAAAACTGATGATACAAACAAAGGTAAAGCACCTGAATCAGCTCATTATGTTGTGGCACAACGTAACATTGTAATAAAAGATGATTTATTTAATGTTTCACTTGCTTACTAGAAAAATGATTGGTTGCTTGATTCAAGAGCAACCTGCCACATGACTCATAGAAAATATTTTTTTGAAGAATTTACTAACAATGTTGATGGAGCAGTATACTTTACAGACCAATCAAAAATCAATCCATCAGGGCTTGGCACAATCAGGCGTAAACTGCCTAGTCTTCTAGACTTTCTTCTGCATCATGTTCTATATCTCCCAAAACTCAAGAGAAACTTGTTGTCCTTGGTCCACATATGCCAGCAAGGTCACTCCATTCATATGTTTTATGGCAATCTTGAGGTAAGAAAATCATTTGACCACTCACTTGTCATGAGGGGAATAGAAGAAGAAAGGCTTCTCAAGCTGCAAGGAACCTCTGCTCGTGGACAAAATTTCTCATACAATTATCATCATGAAGAAGGTACACTTCTATCAAGTTTATTATGGCATGCTATATTTGAACATTTGAACTATGACAGCCTCCGCTTGTTGAAGAAAAATGGTGTTGCTATTTTGCCTACAATTCCTAGGAAATTTAAGCAATGTGATGCTTGTATTCTAGGAAAGCATAGCAAATAGTCTTTTCATGATTCACATTCAAGAGCACATAGAAAAATTGAACTCATTCATTCATATTTATGTGGTCCAATGCCTATTACTTCTGCAAATGGAAATAAATATATGATGATGTTTATTGATGACTACACCAGAATGTGTTGGGTTTATTTATTAAAGAACAAATCTGATGCTTTTCAAACATTCAAGAATTTTCATAAATGGATTGAAAATGATGCACAATCTCATATTGGGTCTATTCGCACTGATAATGGAAAAGAATACACATCAAATGAATTTGAAAACTATCTTCACCAACATGGGATCAAACATCAAACAACTGTACCTTATAATCCCCAACAGAATGATGTAGCTGAAAGAATGAATAGGACAATCTCAAATATGGTACGACCCATGCTCTTCTTCAAAAATGTAAAGATAACATTTTGGGCTAATGTTGTTCTATGTGCTGCATATATAGAGAATAGATGTCCATCTAATGCTATTAGAAACAAGACTCCATATGAAATGTGGTATGGACATGTTCCTTCGGTAAAGCATCTCAGGATCTTTGGTTCCACCTATTATGCCTTGATACCAAAGGTACATATAAACAAACTTGGTGCTAGAAGTCGTAATTGTATCTTCCTGAGGTATTCAAACAACTCCAAGGCATACTGTCTCTATGATGAAATAAATACAAATTCTGTTGTATCTAGAGATGTAATTTTTCTTGAATCATCCAAAACTGGCAATGTTGTTGAGCAGCAACTTGATCACTTGGATAGATTCGCAAAAGCAAAATCATTTCAAGAATTTGATGATCGGATTCCAAATCTTGAAGAGGGGATTCCTATACTAGATCAAGATGTGGAATCTTCTTCTGATGAACACTCTCCCCTGCAGGAAACTGCAACAACGGATGATGCTTTAAGTGATGTGATTGATCAAATTGGGAGACTCAATCTTGATTCAGTCCCAACTCAATCAGCGGAGCAACCTGGACCATCTGAAAAAGGTCCCCCAAAGTGGCTGACAAAGACACTTGAAAGTGTTCATCCTAATGAGATTGGAAAGACACTAACTAGAAATTCAAACTGGCAAAATGGAGGTGATGTAGATGACTCTAATTCACCTGTTGATATGGATGTTTCTTATGATTGTGAATTGAAGTTGTCTACAGATTTTGAACCAACTTCCTTCAAAGAAGCTGCTTCTCATGATGAATGGAAAGAAGCGATGCAAAATGAGTATGATGCCCTCATAAAGAATGACACTTGGAAGCTGGTTGATCCTCCATTAGGAACCAAACCAATTGGCTGCAAGTGGGTCTACAAGAACAAGTATAAAGATGATGGCTCACTTGACAAGCACAAAGCTAGGCTTATGGCAAAAGGTTTTGCATAGAAGGAAGGGGTTGATTATGAGGAGAATTTTTTCCCCACAGAGAAATGGGCTACCATCCAGACACTCTTTGCCCTAGTAGCTTAGAACGGTTGGAAAGTCCATCAAATGGATGTAAAAACTGCTTTCTTAAATGGAGATCTAGAAGAGAATGTTTTTATGTATCAGCCTGAAGGATCTGCAGTGAAAGGACATGAACATAAAGTATGCAAACTTGTGAAGTCCTTTTATGGCATCAAACAAGCACCACAAGCCTGGTATGATAAACTAACTAAGCATATTCTAAAACTCAATTTCAAACATTATGATCTTGATGATGCAACTTTATTTGTCAAGAAAGTTGGCAAAACAGTTGTATATATTGTGGTATATGTAGATGATATTTTGATGACAGGGAACAATGAAAGCTACATTGCATCCATAAATAAGGAATTGGGGAAAAGTTTTGAAATGACTGATTTGGGCTATGTTCATTAATATCTTGGCATTGAAGTAACCCAACATCTGAAGTCCATATTTCCTTCTCAAAAGAAATACATTGGAGATCTGTTAAACAGGTTTGGCATGACAAAATGCAATCCTCTTACTACTCCAATGGAACAAAACTTAAAGCTCACATCTATTGAAGGAAAATAATTTGAGGATGCAACAAAGTATAAACAACTTGTAGGAAGTCTCAACTACCTAACTACTACCAGACCAGACATTTTGTTTGCTGTTGGAATCCTCTCTGGGTTTATGCAAAAGCCTTATGAGGGACATTGGTCTGCTGCAAAAAAGAGTTCTAAGGTACTTGAAGGGAACTCAAGACTTTGGAATCAAGTATACACAGGTGGACAACTTCAGCTTGATTAGATACTTTGATTCAGACTTCGATGGAGACAAAGAAACTATGGTATCTACTTCAGAATATGCTATGAGTCTTGGATCAGGAGCTGTCTCCTGGAGATCACACAAACAATCAGTTCCAATGGATTCCACATCAGAAGCAAAATACGTGGCAGCAGCTGAAGCAACAAAAGAAATTGTGTGGCTCAACAAAATTCTTGAAGATTTTCAAGTAAAACAAGTACAATCAACTCCACTCATGATTGACAATACCTCTGCAATAAAGTTGGCCAAGAACCCAAAGTTCCATGATCGAATGAAGCACATCAATACTAAATATCATCTGATTTAACATCATGTTGAGGCCAAAACAATCCATCTTTGTCATTGTTCCACTAATGATCAAATTGCAGACATCTTCACCAAAGCACTTGGAGGAGAAAAGCTTGAACGATTCAGAATGATGCTTGGACTTACCAACATCCCTTCAGATTAAGGGGGGGAATGTTGACACCTAATCATCAGTATTGGGTGAATATAATCTAAATAGATAAATAAGTAATATGAACAGTCATCGGGAGATGAAGTGAACAGTCTCTCCCTCATGTATATAATGAATACCTACCTGAAGGAATAAGATATACGAATAATTTTTGCTTTGTGGAGTTACTACTTGGCCTGACAGAAACCTATAGGTTCCAAACTATGCATATGTATATTCCTATTGAATATCTAGATAATAACCTAGTAAGGTTACGTTCCCTTCGATAGTGTATATTTGAAGCATTTTATAACGGCGCAAGAAACAGAAAAACCACATTCCAAAATGGATTTCATCCTTACATGTAGATGCACCAACCAACAAAAATATTAAGATGCAATAATATATATATATATATATATATATATATATATATATATATATATATATATATATATATATATATATATATATATATATATATATATATATATATATATATATATATATATATATTATATATATATCTATAGAGAGAGAGAGAGAGAGAGAGAGAGAGAGAGAGAGAGAGAGTCTCATACAACTACCTGTCTTAAGAATATTTCATGGGAAACTTCATGAAATATATCATTAAATAAAATCTTTAAAATTTGTTCTAGGATGGAACCCAATTAATTAACCATAAAGTTATGTTAATGTTATAGTAAGTCATGAACTTCTTTCGTGGTGATTTATGTAGTTTCCATTTATCTAGTTTTATTTTATATTTTTTCTCATGTTGACCATGATTTATGGAAGGAAAAACACTTGATAATTTATCTAATTTAGTTTTTTATTTTATTTTTCCCTGTTACCTCCTAAGAGTTCAACATTTCTTCCCTTCATTTTTCATCCTTTCTTAGGATCTCTATAAGCATAAACTTTATTCCATTAAGTTATGTACTTGACTGGATCAACATTAGTTTTGTTTTATTCCTCGCATTCATACAACTCAAAATTTAATTTTAATATGAGTGACGTAATTTGAGCGCAATATGAAAGGAGATATCTATTAACATGTATTTAAACATAGAATTCAAACTTTCCTTATCTATCATTACTCCTTTCAACAACATATATTTTACAATTGTTACAAATTTAAAACTATGCAAGTATCAGACCAATGTTGGATCATGGTATAGAGTCTATGTGCCCTCACAAGAGAATTTAATAATAACTTATGTTTTAAAAACCTTCCGTGACATATAATAAGTAGAAATTTAATCTTCCCATAATTCAATAAGTAGGCACAATAAAAAGTAACCAACTGATGGTTGCCTATTTCTACTTATTAAAAATAATCAACACGTTAGTTGTTTGTTATTTCTTTTCATCACTCTTTACTCTACCACAATTCAACATTGCAGAACTATTTGTTCTACTGTAGCCTTTCAGGGTTTCTCCTCCCCACAATGCTACTACAACTATCCAAAGACTTGAGAAATTCAATATAAGTGCAAGGATTAAATCTAACCTTGTTAATTTATATCGACACTAAAAAATTTAATTAATGAATTATAAGATTGATATAGTTTAATATTTTACCTTTATTGTATCTATCAAGAATAAAATACACCACATATTTTGAATCTCTAAATATATTGTAAATCTCCAACTTTGATTATTCCTCAAAATCGATTATGAATATCTAGCATCTTAAATCAGTTTTTAAGTCATGTTAATTTGTGATAATTTTGATCCATCCATGCATGTAAGCATACCAATGTAGTTCATTTGAACCACACAAATGAACCCTACATGCAAGATATACATATGTGTAAGCATAGGAATGTAATCATGTCATGAGTATCCCCTTAAGTCATAATGTAAATTTTCAACTCCGAAGATAAAGTATTCATATTCTTTTGTTTTATGCATAAAACAAAATAATTCATATAACTTGTACACACTCTGCTGTGTAGTTCATTTTCGTACACAATGCCCACATGTCATTTAATCTGGTAATGTCCTCTTAAAATAATTTTGGATAATTATTTAAAACAATATCCTTATCATCAAGGAAAATGAAATTAAGCAAACCGTAGCATATATGTCAACGAGTTTATACATGTTTTGATGTTTTTTACTCATTAACAAAATAACATATGTGCAACGTAGTCTATCATGTATAATGTGTCGTACATCAATTTTTAAACCATAATAAATAATGAAAATTTGTGCCATCATCAATTTATTAGATGAAAAGTTTACTTTTAAGATCGGTGGTACATATTCAAATTTGTATAGACAAACATATAGGTCTTTCATTGGGCAGAGTAATTATTGATATCTATATTATAAATTTTACTTCTTTGACTCATTTTAAGTTTGGAATCATATAATGAAATACTCACTGGGTTAGTATATTGTACTACAGATGGCGTTTCGATAATTAAAGTGCTAGTTGTGGGACAAAGATATTGATGGCACTACAAATGTAATGACCCTCTGTAACGAGGTTCTCCATCAAGAAGATGTGGTCTCTGCGCAATTTCAACTACGTGTACCAATGAAACAGAGCCCAATGCTAATTGTTTCTCCTTCAGACCTGCAATTAGTCTGGAGTGCCTATGAGCAAGGAGAGCATCAATTGGACTTTGATGGAATGGTTGGTGTGATGGAAGTGCCAACCACAAGAACAGGGATGATAGTCAACACAACTAGAAATTAGAAACGAAGATCCACTTCCACAACACTACACAATAACCCTCTAATGATTGAAATCAAGTCATTTTCACATTGCATATATAGTTCGTAGTTAATATTTCCTTTAATTATTAAATTTATTGCTCCGTTAAATGAATATGATTTACAATAATTCCTCTATAGAAAATATCTTAAAAATGTAAATAAATTTATGTCCAATCCATATGACACTGACAAGTCCAATTTGTAGTTTGTTTATACACCTTCTATATATCCGTCAAATGTCATTTAATCGACTACTTAATAATCAATATGTGGAAAGATCTAGAAATAATATTGTCATGGGACTTTAGAGAAACGAAAGTTTAACAAGGGTTAGAAATTCTAGAGGTTCTACATGGGCATGTGGAGCACACAACGTGTGCTGGAATAAGTCTTTCAGTTGAAAATAGGGCATGGTCAACTTGTTGGTCACATTGTCCACATTTCCATCATGGTGGCAACACTCACATTGGTTACCTCATTGCCAAACATTCCTCCAATTGCAGGCTGATAAAACGGTTTGATAGATAGTGAAGCTATATCCTTACTTAAAACATAATAAATCCATTTGATTATGGTTGGATCCATATCCATCTCTTTGTCTCAATGGAACGCACTCCCTAATGCAAAACATTCGAACGGGTTGTTTAACAGAACAAATTTTCTACACGGTTTCCTTACCAAGAAGGTAAAACCAATAAAACCCAAGGTTGATAAACTAAGACCCCATAACGTAATGGTTATAGGCACTATTTAAAACAATCTTGACAATCCTCAATTATGCGTTACCTCCATCTACAAGGCAAATATACGATAGAGTTATCAAAAAACTGGATAACCATTATCTAGCAGGTATGCTTCTTATGGAAACATCTCTAGCTTAGCGGATAAGGCGAGCAGATAGAGTGATATTGAAAAAAGAGTAAACATCAGCCTTGTCAATCCAATTCCACATGGCCTCCATGCTCTAAATCTACAATAGAAAGGAAAAATATAGCTACGAGTACGTTGTCAATGGGATAAACATTATCCAACTGGTTGCTTTTAAGGCAGCTTGATCACAAAATGGTCATGAATGTTTCCATATTAGTGGATAAGGTAAGCAGGAAAAACGACTTTATGGATCAAAAGGGAACAATTTTCCTTAAGGTGATTTTCTCCAACCATCCAGTTGGAAAGGTGTGGTTGTACTTTAAATCACACGATTTCAAAAGCTACCCTATCCACACAGCTCATTGACGTAGTTTTGAAAAACTCTAAAATAATTACTCCATTCAAACAAAAGGAAGAAAGAACAATCTGTTGGTAATACCATTTTGTCTCTCTGGAGCGTCATAGCCTCCCCTCATTCAAGCTAGTGTTACTTGACACTACTTCGAGTCAATATATCATAAGCGTCATAGAGGTTGTGAACCCTTTTATACCTCCAAAAATCAAATATATCATTTATAATAACACTTTTATGTAATATTGCGTTATATTCCAAGTATTTGTTATGCACTATATTTCTAGTGTTATTGTTGTCCATGCCTACAACAACACATGATAAAAATCAATAAATTGATTCCCAATTAACTTTCAATTTTCTTAGGACATAGGCAACCAAAATTTATTTTTTGTGGATGCTAATTCTTGAAAAGGAAGGAACAAACCAAACTCCATTGGAGGATCGAGAATTCAACCATTTAGAATCTAAAAATATGTAATATCCCGTCAGAGTTTGGAAATCTTGGAAGCCTTAATGATAGGATTGGCCCTCGTGATCGCCTTACGACCAACGACCATGAAATCGGAGGAGCACCTGCCCCACAGAAAGTATTTCCAACGAAGTTTAAATCCAGTTATCTTGACCTGTTTCCGACATGAGAAGCACCGATTAGGGTTAGGGTTTTTGAGAGGGAGGAGTAAGATGAACATATAGCCTCTAGCTGGATTAATGAGGCTAAGGATACAACTACGGTGGCAGAAAACTGTGCACAACTTTGTGGGATTAAATTATCTCGTCTGGAAAGGGGAAAATCCTCCTCCATCGAAGAACCCTCGGCACTGATTTAATTATGATATGAGTAAAGGCATTCTTAAAATTTACTACTTATTCGAGGTGAATACGATTACACTAATGACATGATCTTGCGTACGTTACTCAAATTAGTCATATGCCTTCATTATAACTACCAACATCTTTAGCAATGATCAAAATTTTCATATATATATATAAATATTTCTTTAGAACCTCCATATAGGCTTGTAAACTTAGAAACTGAGTTTACCCTTCCTTCTTCAATATTCTAACGATCTGAATTAGGGTTTCGAACTACTTCTCCTTTTAGGTGATTCTTTTAAGAAAATGGGAAACACAATTAGTTACATGGTTGTCCGGGAATATAGAAAACTTCATTCTTCATTCAACTATCACCTTAGCTATTCCAAAATCCATCATTTTACACAACCCCAATTCAAAATTATCTTTGATTTCAAATAACCAATATAATATTAACATTATATTATATTATATATGTTATTGCTTCAACATCCCCCTCTAATAAATCATTTTAAGTTTTGGTTTCAACCTTTATGGATTCTGTAATATTTGTTTTATAGTAATTTATAATTGAGCCTTTCATTAAAATTTCATAATTGTGTAAGACCTAATTTAGGACCTACAACTCATTTGTATCTTACTGATGGCCTCCCGCCAAAGCTATGGAACGCTGTTTGATTGGACTCATGTCCTGGCAATTTAATGTTTGATTAAATGATTTGTACGCTTCTCGGTAGGAGGGATTAGGGTTACGGGACCTGTTTCACCGGATGTTCACCTGTACTGGTCGGTTACCCTTACACAAAAAGTGTTCGTTGAAAACCATCCGGTAGTCATTCTCATTCCGCTCTTGTCGGGTCACTCTGCCGAAGTCTCATGCTGCTCTGCGAGAGCTCTGGTCACTTAACCCTTCTGGTTTTGAAGCTCGCCCAAGGGTTTTCTCGACCCTTCCCTGCCCCTGGAGGTGATATCTTACCAGTTTGGAGGCGTCCTTCTGTTTTGCAGGTTCTGTATTTGATTTGGTAGCTGGTTAACTCGATTCTCTTGTTTTTAATCCGTTAAACTCATGGTCTGTTTGATTCGTTAACAGGGTCTTCCATGGCAGGCTACCCTCTAGCTATTCGTCGCTCCAACCTCTCGCCAAGGTAAGCACTCGTTCTCTGTCAGATTTCTTTTAACCCTTCTTTGCTTAATCTGACATAATTGTTCCGCGTCTTCAGGGTTTCATGGGTCCTTCACTATTCGTTTCGGCCTCCTTCACTCAGGTAATTTCTGCTCTGTTGATACCCTGTTTCTTGTTTTACTTCGGGGGTTTTATTGGTTAGGGTTTTGCTGACCCTTTTCGTTTGTTTTGCAGGTGGTTCGAAACTTGTCGGCTCTCGTTGGCACCCTCCACATCCGTTGCAGCTTGCTCAACCCTACAATGATCTCACCGGGTAGGATCTTATCTTATCGGTCTTTGTCCTTAGAGTTCTGCTGAGGATTTGTTTTGTCTGTAGTTTGCAGTCGCTTCTGCGAGGTGTCTATCTGTCTGTCGATAGATGTAACTTACTCCATCTCTGGCCTTTTTAGAGAATAATGGTTCCTCTATTCGGAAATGTTATTTCTGGGTTTTGTTGGAAACTCTGTTATGAAGGTGATTGTCGGGTTTTCGAACCCTGGTCTGTAACTATGGTCACTTATCAATCTTTTTTCTTTGTCGGCACTTGTTTCCCTGAACTCCTCGTTCTGTAACGAGAGTTGTATAAGTTAATGGGGATCCTCAGGTGATCGGAACCTCGGTTACCAATGCTGTGGGTATTCTTGCTACAGGGTTTTGATGACTTTTGGTTTACAATGTAATATGCAAACTCTAAATGTTATTTGTTACCTGTCTGTAAATATTATCTTGTGTCAAGTCCGCGTTGTTCTGTCGAACATGTTTCTTGGGTCTCGAAGGGACCGTGAACCAAATGAAACTGTATGTTAAATTAACTTGTAATCTAATGTTACAGCTACTTCGATTTCATTATGACACTGCTCTGTTCATATTATGGGAAATTGTTTCGGATTACCTGAGTTTGATTCTTGTTCGTGTCTGCTCGCTCCTTTCGTTCTGAGCGTACGCTGTTATGCACCTTCTTTTCGTTACTGTTGTCTCCCTTTTACCAGAAATTGTTGGGTTCTGAGTTTCCTTCTTCTTGCTCTAGAGGAACTTGTGTCCTGCAACCACCCTTTGTTCTTCTTGGTTGTCGTCCTGCACTGTTACTCTTGTGCCAGTTTGTTACACATTTACAGTTATATTACATGC
>APFE031563239.1:0-28802 GCA_000404065.3 Pinus taeda
ATTTTATAATTCAGTGAAAAGATTCCATCACTCTCAAGATATATAATCTGGTGAAGATTCACCAAAAAAAATTATATATAAATATTATATTATTGATAAAATCGCCTCCCATTTTTCCTATGTATCATGGGGATTAGCCCATTTATTATACATATAATTTATGGTGGTTCTTAAAATTTTCCCTATACTGAATAATATTATTTGCTTTAGCTTGTAGTTCATATTTTATTATTTCTTGTGCAACTTCTTTTGATAAAAAAGTAAAAGTATTTTCCCATGGTAATTTTTAATAACACATTTCCAGAAGTGAACTATATGTATACTGGTCAAAGAAATCTATACATTTTTTTTCTTTATTGTAACTTATGCATGTTTACTAAATAGACACCAACAATGGCTAATAGTGGCATAAAAACAAAATTCATGTGTTATAATTTATCATTGTAGAGTATACATTGTTTTAAATGTTCTTTATACACTTCTCTCTTACTTGATGGCTTGGATTTTCGTTCTCTACTAACGATTGGTCCAGTTATTTGGAACAATATCATGGAAACGCATAGCTCTAACAAACAGTTCTCAGAAGAAAAAATAGTGGAAAATGAGAATCCAAAAGGGTTAGGTTTGTGCTACACTGAATGTTTGTATAGTCAAATGACATGTTTGCATTAAATCAATGTAAGTGTTCATTGAAGCAACTTGTTTTGACTTTGCATATAAGTAGTACAAAAACAATGGAAGAAACATCCTCGTCAATAATTAAATATGCTCAGGATCATATTCATACAATTTTGAAGGTGATATCTTGGTTATTTATGGGCCAACACAAACTAAAAGTACTAACTCTCCTGCAAAGGTGTGGTTGCTCCATGCTGATTTGGTTGATAAGCACGACCAATTGACTATCACAATGAACATGGGAAACAAACTCATAGAGCATTTCAAAAACATGTTTACTGTTGGAAATAATGTTGGAATTATAGATTTTGTGATAAGAAACAAGGGTATTTATGAACGAGGAGATGAAAAACATTGCATAGTGTTACAGGAAAAAACCACGATTGAATCAATTCCATAAGTTTGCAAAAAACACAGACTGACTCCAAATACACCAATACATAGTCTTGTTGTCTCAAGTTGATGCATATGGAGTTGGTTCAATAGGAGCAGTAGTAATAGTTTTCCACCAAAATAATAAGCAACTAGAACTCAATATAAAAGATGGTGAAGCTGCAGAGGAAAATGAAATTGTAAGTCCATTACTAGAATAACTATACTTGCATTTTGAACAAAAAGCTAATAGTTTATTTGAAACTGTGCTATTATATCTTTGTTTTGCATTTTTACCAAGGTAACAATTATCTCATTATTTTTTGCATAGTCTACTTAACCAAAAATATGTTACCTAATTGACTGCAACTGCTATTGAACGATAGTCATAAAGAGCATTTTTTTCAGAATATAGTATGAATTGGCATCAAAGATGGCTCCGCTCTATTTGTTCAAAAACATTGTCAGAAATGATGTGAAAGGGAGTCAACAATGACTCTCTGGATCAACAACTTTTCTTGAGCCATTGAATGATGAATTTGCAAGAGTGCATTTATTGTCTTTTGTAATGTCAAGAATACATGTATATTTACCAATATCATTTTAGTTCAACTAACAATAGTTTTAGTTTGATGTACAAAATATTGGATTTTGATAATACATATTGGATCTAAAAATTCAATTCTCCTTGGGGCAAAAAAAAACATAGATCCAGGGAATGCTAAAAGCCAAAAATGTTTTCTCTCCTCCTTTTTAGTGAATTTACAATAAATGAAAACAACTCATTCATCCAACCAAAAATAAATGCACAATTTGTAAAGATGGAAAAACATTTAACTATGAGCACAATGTTGATTGCAAATTGGAAACTGAGAATTGCAAAATTGTTTGTATGTTGCAGATGTCACAACTAAAAGAACATTGCCAAGTTAACACTGAGACAAGATTTCAGGAATACATGCAAAACATATCATCTACAATTTTCAATTTAATAAAACTTTGTATTCACCGTCTTTTTTCTTTAACAATTAACAACATTATTGCTGAGGTAAAAGAATTGTGACCGACAGACAAAAATCTTCTTTCATACATCAAGTTCATACATTTTGACAATTAACTTATTTTTGCTCTTTTCATTTTTTATTTTCTATATGGAACCAATTCATAATTCACAAATATTTGCATAAATACTAATATATACTTTTACTTTTATTGCAGGTTGTAGAATTACAAAATAGGAAAAACATTTGTTTGAGTGCTTTTAGGATATGTGTTGCAATGTATCAATCAAGAATATTTTTTTTTTGTTAACTAGTTCTTGTTTCTCTTTTCCCTATAAGTTTTTCTGCTCCAGATGAAAAAAGAGAGAAAAATGCACACTATGCAATATGATATTTGAGTTATATCAAAATTTCTATAAGACTATGGTCTTGATTTTTGTTAATAAGAACATTAGATCTTAGTTCCATATTAACACAATGTAACTCTAGAATAGTTAGTATACCATATTATATATATGTCAATGTTTTTCTCTCCACTGTTAAAATATTGGTTTGGATTCTTATTTGTTGTAAATTATGGAATTGTGTTTTGTTAGGGAAAAAATAAAAATAAAAAGAAGGAAACAAAAAAGTTTCATGTGTATCAATGTGTTCATTTATGTATATGCACAATTGAACTCTCTGTGTTAAAATAAGGCAATACATGAGAATTAAGATAGCTATGTTTTCGTTTGATTTTTCCATAGTTAAAATCGTCCTTATTTTCCTATTTGCATAACTGTTTTTTCATGTAGTGTTCATTTTATAATTAGCTTTTTTAGTTCATGTTTTATGAGCTATATAGTGTTGCGATGCAATTATATACAATTGCAAATTTATTGTGCAATGAATTAAGATATTTTTCATCTCGTGTGCCTTTTCTAGTTTTTTTTTTTTTGTTTTTTGTTTTTTGTTTTTGTCTCTTCTTAAAATGAATTTCAATTCATGGAAAAAAAATAAAAGAAAATGGAGATTTAAATATAATCTAGGCAAATTGCGGTTTTGTTAATACTAGCTACTTGGACTATGCTACTCAATTATTTTTGACTTGTTTTTTGTGACAGATATATGGAAACCAATGTGCATGTTTACTAGAGCAACTTCTTCTTTCAAAACTTTATGCCAACACAATGCATCATTTTGTTAATAGGACCATAATATCTCAGTTGCACAAACACATTGTATACTTACAAAAAATTCATTATACCATATTATATACATATGCGTGTTTTACTTTTCACTGTTAAATTATTAACTTGAATTCTCATTCCCTTATAAATTGTGAAATTGTTTTGCTTTAGGGAAAAAAAAAGAAAAGAAAAAAGAAAAAAGGAAAAACTACAAGTATCTCATTTGCTTGATTTATGTATATGTTCAATGAAATGTTCTGTGTCAAAAAAAGGGGGCCTCTATAGGGGCATCCAAACATTTGTGTTTTTTTCTTTCACATATATGAAATCTTCCAGAAATTTTATTTTTATATTTGCACGTGTTTTTTCATAGGCTGTGTGCTTCTGTTAATTGGGTTTATTGCACAAGGATTTTTATTTCCTAAGATATATAGTGTTGCATTGCAGTTATATATAATTGCAAATTTATTATCTAATGAATTAACAAAATGTGCATCTTATTTCTGTTTTCTAATTTTATTTGTTTCATGTTGTAATGCATATCAACTTGCAAAAAAAAGAAAATTTAGCTATAATATAAGGAAAATGTGGTTCTTATAATGCTAAATGCTTTAAAAATGATGTCAGATAATTTTTTGGCTCTTTGTCATTAGTGATACATGGTCCCATGCATGCATCGTTTCCGTAGCCACTTGGTTTTCCATTTCATGTTAATAGTTTATTGTTTACCATAACACATGTTAATAGTTTCCAATTTTTGGTCTGTGATAATGATTATTTGATGGATGATGAATGATATATGTACTATTTGAAATTAGTGATCCCTTTTTTGTAGCATATTATCATTGTTATGAATAATAAATATATTAGTTATTTTGAATTGTGAACTCTTATGATAAATTTTTCATTGACCTACATAATCAATCTTACTTGGAATATGACAGATTTTAGTTTCTCTCTACCATAATGTTTTTTGTAACAATGTTGTCTTAGGTATTTTGTGTATTTATTAATTAACATATATAGTTTAGTACTCTAGATATATTGTAAAGGGATTGATAAATTTGTAAAATAATCTCTAAATAATTGGTAACTTGATTTCTTATTTTCGATCTCTCATGTCATTTTGGAGTCTGTTCTTTCACCGTAACAATATGGAACTCATTATGATTGATAATATCACTAAACTTGTATGTTTGGATGCACCTACTTCCAAAATGTTGAAAGCTGTTGAATCATTGAATCAAGTGTTTTTATCCTTGTATTCATTAAGCATAGTAGAACTATGTCCATTGTTAAATCAATTGCATTTAGCTCTAAATTAGAGGCAGAAATTGATATTTGCATCAATACACCAATCAAAAACATATGTCAGATGAGCATTTTAAAATAAAGTTACGAAGTAGAACAAAAAATGTGTTTACAATTGCTTTCCAACAACCCTTTTTTATTGTACAATATTATCAATGAACCAATGAACTGAGTTTAATGACAATCCAAAACACGTGCCACACACTTCAAACAATGGAGTGACTTAGGGAGAAGAAAAGCAAAAATTTATGGATAAAGAGTTATGTGTTTTTAAAGCACTTATTATTTAATATTTTTGGGAATTTTTATGAAATACTCTTTGAGCACACTCATTTTCCACTATATGTACTTAGTATAGCGATATTATGCTTCCACATAATCATGATACAGCTAATAATGCACCCATTTTTAAAATTGAAACTAATTTGTATGTATTGCACATTTTAATATTTCAATGTTAATATGATAATTAATCTCATAATGCAAAATTTTCCCTATAATTTTGTGATTTTCAATCTTAGTATTTGTTTTATCAAGTGCTTTTCTAAATAATTCATTTAGTTGCCTTTCTTATGGGTTATGTATTATATTGTTCTTTTTCTTGCAGAATGTTACAAGTTGCTACACTAGCTCTTTGAATCTAGAAACTAGAAAAACAACAATGATGTGAAACTCATTTCTAGGTAAACCAAGAAGTCATAAATAACATGTTTTACTCTTTTCCTTTTTGAACTTTTTTTCTTTACATTGATACTAAGGTATTTTTTTCACAAGACAAATTATGATGCATTAATTTTTTTATTAGGCATCTACAAGGTCTCCCTATGTGTTTAGGCTCGATATTGATATCTAGTGTCACAAATTAAGCAATCTATACATGGTTATGTTTGATCTGTGCTTATATTGTCTTAGTTTCCAACCTTGCAAGAAATTTCATGATTCTTAAACACTAGAACCACCATGTGTTCTGGATACTCTTCTTTTGCCTTCGTTGTTAGCATAAAATTTTTTGTAGGTTTTCCTTGTTTTCATATCTCTCTTTGTATTTTCTAATCCAATTTAACAAGAGGTATAGAAATATGTTGTAGCAGCTACAACCACCCTCCAAAATTTTTCCTTAGCTTCATTTTGGAGCCTCCGTACCAACCTTCACAACAACATGTCTTGCTTCGTCAAGTGCACAAGATCTAGTGATTTTCTTGTAGAAAGACAACCTGTCGATCAAACCTTGACACATTCCCCTCACAAGCTATTCATCTGGACTTGGTCCAATAGCAGGCTGAGCAACTCCTTCAAGAATTGTCACAAATCTTGAGGGCAACCAACCTTCCCTCAAGAAATTGTGCAATCCTGACTGGTAGCCTATTGAGCCCTAGAATTGCGCAATTATGCTGAGCAAGCTTTACCAAGGAAAATTGCGTAATCCTTCATAGTTGGGCTACTCAGCCTAGAATTTGCACAAATTTGGGCAACAGTAAGCTTCTTTTCCCATAAATTGTGCAATTCTTCTGAGCAGCCAACCCAACTCCTAGCCAAAAATGCACATTTTCTCCCAGTTGTTGAGAAACCTCTTGGAAGTGTAGCTGAGTTGACTGTTTCCCTCCGAGACCGAGGAAAATAGACTTTCATGCATGGGCTACTTCTCCCAAGGAAACATGCAAAGGCATCCCTTGTTTCAGGGATCTATTTTTGGTAGTTGGAGGTTACATGCAAGGATCATTTCAGAAACCTCCCACCAAGTGTCACTTTCTCTAAATTTGTGGCATGTGCATCACAACCTCGAGTTTTTCAAAACTCATCAACCAGACATTGTAGAGCTCATTCCTCTCATCAACCTTACAACTCTGACATCTCACATTGCATCCATGAGTTGTTGGCACATTCAACTTAGTTGTTTTGGGGTAATCCCACTTTCTATATCTTGTGTTGCATTTCTGGCGCTTTTTGTGTTTCGCTTCCTATGAATGCTGTCTACTTGATTTTAGTGAGCGCTTGCTATCATTTGATACATACTAGCTTGTACAAGCACTTTTTTAGTTTTCATTAACAACTCGCTGCTGTCGCATTCATGGAACTATTTTTCACGAACGGTCGCCGATTCGGCGGCTCGCCTCACTCACATGCATGTTTTCCATTTTCTGAAACTGTCATTCACCATTTGCATGCATGATAATTCACTTATTCTTACACTCAGCATCGTCATGCATTCGCATTCACTTTTGCTTTCAGTTGCCTGTCAGCAAGTCTGGGTAGCCTTGGCCGAGACTCTGCCTCACAAACATAGCATTGCACAATCCTAAGAGACAAGGCTCCGTCTTCCTATCAGGAAATGTGAATTTCTATCTAGTGATTATCCTCCAGTATTGGATTACACAATTTTGAGGGATAGTGACTGTTGGCCCAGAAAATTGTGCAATGCAGTCACTGGGCCTACAACCATTGCCAGCTAAGATTGCGCATTACGTAATTCTAGTAGTTAGTAGCAAGAATAGACTGTGCATTGCACAGTTCCAGCAATTAGTCAACCTCCCAGTAGCCCAAACTGTACCTTGCGCAGTCTTAGCAGTCAGTCTCCTAATTTCCCTACGGAAATTTGTGACCTTCATGATCAGTCACACATGTATGTTGCAAGTCAGTTCTCAAGTTCATTTTGTTTTTTAACTGACAGATTGCTTGCCATGAGTGTTTCCATGTCTCCAGGTATCACAGGTTTTCATCTACCTCTCAGTAGCACAGGTAAAATGGTTTCTAGGAGAGCAGAGTCGAAGACACCAGTCAGAGCACACTTGGGGATGCAGTGGATCAGGTGTCTATGAGATTTCCTACTCATGAAGACATCAAGTTGTTCGTAGACAAGGACATCAAGATATGATGGCAATAACAACACAATAAGCAACATCATGAACAGTAACTAAAGGCAACATACTGGGTGCAACGAATGTAAGAGGAAAGATGTTGACAACACGGAGGTAGAACAAAGTTTCAAGCTCAGGTAGATCCACTGATGATGAAAGCAACATTGGAGACCCAGGATATGAGGTGATGGCGTGATCATGCGAAGACAGAGAATTGAACAAAGAAGGAGTTTCATTAGGGAAAATTTTAACAAGCCCCCCCTAAATTTATAAGTATAATAAATGGGTGAATCTCCATGGTATATAGGAAAAATGGAAGACGATTTTATCAATAATATAATATGTACATATAATTTTTTGGCTAATCTCTCACCAGGCATGGCTAATATTTTACTCAATTATAAAATCTTGTAAGATCTTGGTATTACCATGGGTTATCATAAAACTGGAGCTTAAAAATTACTATTAGTAATTTATAAAAATTAATAAAATTAATAGTTGATTTTTATTTTATTTTTATTTTAACCAACTTAAAATGTTTAACATACATTAAATTACAACATCCATTTTTACTCTTGATCGGATTAAATATTTTTTCACTCTATGCTAGTTTTCATATCACGATATTTGATACCTCTTGGGGGTTAGTAGATCCAGAGTAAAGATGATCTATTCTGGTTTAATTTCCCCATTTAAATAGGCTACATTACAAGTGAATACCATGGGTCAATACCATGTGCCATTTTGGTGAATACCATGGATCAATACCATGTTCCATTTTTATTTTATTGATGATGATGATGATGATGATGATGGTTAACGTCCACTGAGACCAAATTGGTCTATCGGACCTATAATTTCTTAATTTCTAATTGTCTGACTCCTTGTCTTTCTTGGCGAGATTGGTGATGTATCTTTCTTTTTCTTCTCTATGGTCTTCCAACTTCCTTTATCTTGCATCTCCTTCATCTCTTCTGGTTCTTGGGTCATTGGTGTCTTAGCTTCGCGATCTATTGTGTTCGTCCTTTTGGAGATAGTCGGTGAAGAAGTTTGGTCTAGGAGATCTGCTTTGTTGTTAAAAGAAGATTTATTTTGCGCATTATTTGAGACCTCATAACTGTCGATGCTTGAGGGGTTGTTGAGTTCACCTTTTTGTTGTTGGGCGGGGCTTTCCCCCTGCTTGTCTTGAGAATTGTTTCTATCTTTCCCGATTTCTTGTAATTCATAGTTTTCTCGAGACTATTCTTCTTGGATGACAGTGTAGTGTTCTTTTTGTGCTCCTTCCCACCATGTAGATCTGTGGTGAGTTTTTCTAGCAAAATTTTTCTTGGAGGCTTTTGGGCAATTTTTGGCTAGGTGGCCTGTCTCAAAGCAAGATCGACATCTGAAGAGGGCACTTTCATAATCGAGTTTCTGGTTCCACACATAGTCTTTACTTGTTAGGTGTATTTCTGCTGGGAATCCGGCGCTGAAGTCAATTTCCACACAGATGCGTGCATATGTGGTTCTGGCATATTCCTATGTTTCTGGGCACCTGCAGTAAAATTTTCCAATTGCATTTCCAATGGCTTCTAGCCAAGAGAAATTCCAGAGATGCAAGGGTAGATTTGGCAATCTCACCCAAACTGGTGCTGAGGTTATGACTGTTGTTGAGGGATCGAAAGATGGGTTCCATGGCCTCATGAATAGTCCTGATTTATCCCAAAACCAAGGGCCAGAATCTAGAATACATTGTCTCCTTTCACGGTTTTCAAAATCTACTATAAAGAAACCCCTAGCACAAGGGTAGATATTAATTGCATCAAGAATTAGAGGCTTCCATACCTCCGTGATCCAACTGTGGAGAGCTGTGAGCCGCGGCCAAAAACCATTGAATCGGCATATTAGGGCACTCTCAGAGAACTTCAAAGCCTCATCGAGTGAAGCCTGGACCACCTGGACAGTGGGATCTGGGGCTTCACTGACTATATGGACAGGAGCTTGCCCCCCAGAGGAGGACGGAGAGCCAGCAGCTATTTTCGCGAAGCTGGGAGCCATCTAGAGAATGTTCTCCTTAGTAAGCGAGGTAACTTTGACTTTATGGAATTAGGGTTTGCCGTAGAGATCACGGACGTTCTAGATCTCGGAGGTTTTGGCACCACAGATCTAGAGAGCCGCAGCAGAGCCGCAGATCTGGACGGCCATGTGCCCTAGAGCAAGAGCCGCAGAGCCGCAGATCGGGGCCGCAGTCTATATGGGCCGCAGAAGAACTTGATGAGCTGCAGAAGCTTACCAACCCGCAGAAGAACTCGATGAGCCGTAGAAGCTTACCAACCGCAAAAGTATTTCTTCGTCAAGTCCGATTCTCTCGGGCCGCAGATGAGCCGCAGAGAGCCGCAGTCGATGAGCCGCAATCGATGATCCGTAGAACCGTAGATCTTTAACACCGCAAGAGCCGCAGAGCCGAAGTATCCATAAAATTGATGAGCCGCAGAAGAAAGTCGATCGATGAACCGCAGAAGAAAGTCGACATCACTTTTATCTTTATCTTCATTGGAGATTTTAGAGTTTTAACGAAGACAATGTACAATGTACTACTATTAGGGTTAATAATGTTTTTTCGCATGGTATTAATATAAAAAAAGTAAAAAAATGTTTTATTTGTTTACCATACCTCTCGTTTATTTATATTTTTATTAATTTACCATACCATTCATAAATACATGATGACTTATGGAGTAAATATAAAAAAATGTTTTATTTGTTTACCATACCTCTCGCTTATTTATATTTTTATTAATTTACAATATCTCTTTTACAAATATGGTATTTGGCCCATAGGATTCACTTAAATAAAACCTCTTTCTTGAGCCTTCATAAATAGAACGAGGCTTATGGACTAAATATAAAAAGAGGTTTTATTTATTTACCATACGTCTAGTTTTTTTATATTTTTATTTATTTACCATAGCTTTTGAGTAGGTATAAAAAAAAAGTTTTATTTATTTACCATACCTCCACTTTACTTATATTTTTATTTGTTTACGCTCTTGCATGTATATAAGGTGACTTATGGATTAAATATAAAAAATGTTTTATTTATTTACCATACTTCTCATTTATTTATATTTTTATTAATTTACCATACCTCTTTTATAAATATGGTATATGGCCCATATGATTCACTTAAATAAAACCTATTTTTGAAAATTAGGGCGAATGGAAGGTTGTAACTCCTAATTTCAAGGGCTAAATTTACCTTTTTTACCCTCTCCCTTAAAATAAGGTAGGCTATTTGAGGTGATTTGTAAAAATGTACTATGATACAAAATATTCGCCCACCAAAAATTTAAAACCCCTTAATTTCGCCGAAGGGCGAACATTCACCTCTAAAATTTTCCATGATAATTTGATCTTTGTATCCATTATTACAGATCAGAATTTAAAGGTATAATTTTTCAAAACTTACTGTGTTGTAAAGGATTTGTCGGATCATCAGAAGTCGGTTGCATCAAAAGTAAGAGTTGGAGGCCTATATAATTTGAATGTTATAAGCATGCCATATCAAGCTTTAACTTCAACAACTATGACAATAGAGAATCTTTGGCATCAAAGGTTTGGTCACATCAACCTTCATAATTTATTATTGCTGCAGAAACAAGATATGGTTGATGGACTCCCTATTTTAAGAAATGAACATATTGATTGTGAAGGTTGTGCACTTGGAAAAATGTACAGGGATGAATTTCCATCTAACTTAAATAAAAGAAAGAAAGTTATACTTTCTTATAAGGAAAAGTGATGCTTTTAAGTACTTTAAAGAATTTAGAAACATGGTTGAAAAGCAGACAGAAAAATTCATTAAAATCCTCTGCTCAGATCAAGGGGGAGAATACAAGCATGGAAACTTCATCAAATATTGCAGAGATCATGGAATAGTACAACAGTTTACAGTACCCCACACTCCACAACAGAATGGAGTTGCAGAAAGAAAAAACATAACTTTAGTGGAGTGTGCATATGGCATGATTAAAGGTAAGAACCCTTCCAATGGGTTTTGGGCAGAAGCTATTAGTACTGCAGTTTACTTAAAGAATAGAAGTTCAACTAGGTGTCTTGATCTAAAGACCCCTTTTGAGGCTTTGTACGGTTTTAAACTTGTAGTCCATCACTTGAGAGTATTTGATTCTGGAGCTTTTGCACACATTCATAAGGAAAATGGGAAGAAATTGGATGCTAAAGTTATAAAATGTATATTTGTAGGGTATTGTTCTGATGTCAAAGCATATAAGATGTTTAATCCATCTACTCACAAGGTATTTGTGAGTAGAGATGTTATATTCCATGAGCAAGTTGATCAAGGGAATAAGGATAGAAGTTATGAAGAGTGGCACATGCCTTCAGTGATTGATGACAATAACGATGAAGCCAAAGACATTCATTTACAGGAGCAGTAGCAGAAAGAGGAATCTAGTGATGTGGACTCATTCAGCAGTTGAAGTCCACTAAGAGGTGAGCAAGAAATCACATAAAACAGAATTGAGGCAAGTCTGCTACCAAGGAGATCAGGACGACATACTCACTTACCAGAAAGGTACAAAGATTGTGTTCTTATGACTAGTGTTTTAAATGTTGTTGGGCCTATGAAATATAATGAAGCAAATTAGTATGAAGAATGGAGGCCGGCTATGAAAGAAGAGTATGAGTCTATAATTAAAAAATAAAACCTTGGAATTAATTGAACTGCCAAAAGGAAAAGAGCCCATAGGTTGTAAATGGCTATATAAACTCAAGTTCAAAGCAGATGGTAGTATAGACCAGTATAAAGCTCGATTGGTGGCCAAAGGGTACTCACATAAAGAAATTGATTATGAGGATACTTTTGCTCCTGTAGCTAAGTTAAATACTATTAGGATGTTAATAGCTCTAGCTACAAAGTACCATTGGATCTTACACCAGCTAGATGTACAATATGTTTTTCTAAATGGAGATATGAAGGAAGAAGTATATCTAACACAACCTGAAGGGTTCATTAAAAAGAGGAATGAACATTTGGTCTATAAATTTAAAAAGGCATTGTATGGATTAAAACAAGGTCCTAGATCTTGGTATGAGAAATTAGACTCTTCCTTCTTATAACATGGTTATAAGAGAAGCAAAAATGATCCAAATTTGTATACCACATTTGATTCAAAGGAGCAGATTGCGTTGATTTCCTTATATGTTGATGATTTAATTGTTACTGGAAATTCTGATGAATTGGTTGAAGAAATTAAAGTGCACATGTAACAGGTATTTGAAATGAAGGACCTTGGAAAACTGCATTATTATTTAGGTCTTTAAGTCTGGAGGGATGTTGGTCAAACTTTTGTTACTCAGGGAAAGTATGTCAAGGAATTGTTGAAGAAATTTAAAATGGATTAGTGTAAAGTTGCTTTAGTACCTATATAACAAAATGTTAAATTTCAGAGTGATGATGGTTCTAAAGAGGTGGATGCTATGAAGTTTGATTTATTTGACTACGACCAGACCTGACTTAGCATATTCAGTCAGTGTGTTGAGTCAGTTTATGATAAAACCTCTTGAAAATCATTGGATGGCAACAAAAGGTATCATAAGGTATCTTAAAGAAACCATAAATTTTGGCATTAAATATATTGATTCTTTTGATGTTAAATTGACAAGTTAATCATATTCAAATTGGGCTGGAAATCTGGATGATCGAAGATCTATAACTGAGTATGCTTTTAATATTGGGTCTTGGGTCATTTCTTAGAGCAGTAAAAAGAAAAGTACTATATATTTATCATCAGTAGAAGCAGAGTATCAAGTTGCATGTGCAATCACTTGTGAAGCAATTTGGTTGAGAAGACTTCTTCAAGATGCAAGAGACGAACGAAAGGATGTTACGGTGATTAAATGTGACAACCAAAGTTCAATCAAGCTGGCAAATAATCTTGTTTTTCATAAAAACACAAAACATATAGATACTCAATTTCATTTTATTAGAGAAAAAGTTTAGTCCAAAGAGATTTTTCTTGAATTTGTAATGCCTGTGAAAATGTCGTTGATATCTTCGCCAAGCCTCTTGGAAAGATCAAATTTGAATTGTTTAGGGAGATGTTAGGTGTCCAAGTGAATCATTTCTCCATTAAGGGGGAGACTTGAAATTAATAGAGAGTTTGTTTCATAGTTGTTTGTGTCTTAGTTTAGATTTAGTTCCTATTTTCTAGGAGATAGTTTTGATCCTTCTAAATTGAATGTAATCTTATTTATTTTAGATTCAATGGATAATGAAAGAGGGCAGTATTGATTGGGCAGTGTCCAAGTGTAGCTCGCAACAAGTTTTAGTTTAATGTGTCTTCCCATTTTTATTCTCTTTGGGCACTTGGATGCATTTTTAATGCAATGGATTCAATGCATTGAAAATCCCTTTGGGCACTTGGATTGTGTAAACTACATGACTTAAACTTGTCATTCCAACAAATCTTTGTTGTATTTAAGTGAAAAATGACCCAAAACATACTTAAAAATGAATCAATAAATGGAATAGTGAGACTAGTTAAAATGTTCTAATGGCAAGAATTTAGGTTGAAGAAACTTTTCAGATTTGGTCCACCTTATCTCTTTCCGGGAACTCCCACACGGCTCCTCCCCTCTCCATTGCTTGGGGCATTTGGCTTGAGATCTAAATCTTTTTCCCATAACTCCCACACGACTCTTCCCCTCTTGGGGTATTTGGCTTGAGCTTAATTCAGCAAGCGAAAAAATGCTTCATGTTCATAATATGTACAAGATGTAAAAATTACTTTTATATAGGATTAAGTCAATACAATTTAAGCATATGGAAAATTCAAGGAGTAAATGTATATATATCTATATTATTACAACTTCAAATCCAAACCAAGTAAAATATGTATGCCTTCATAAATTTAGCAGTCAAAATATCGTATAGAGGTAGTGGATTCTTTGTGTGACAAATAAGAAGTTTCATACCCCAATTTAATGTCTAACATAATCATAACCACCTTAGAATTAAAAGTGTATACATAAATTATTGTTATATGATAAAAAAATACAATATAAGAAAATGCTACTTCTACTTGTGATGAGCAAAGGAAAATAGGAGCATGGACAAGATGGAACAACTCCATCTCTGTTATTTGCCTACTTTACTTTTGATGAATAAAAGGAAAAAACTCCATATCTGTTATTTGCATACTTCTACTTGTGATGAGTAAAGGAAAATATGAATTTGTGACGAGTAAAGGAACCTAGGAACATGGACAAGATGGAACAACTTTATCTCTGTTATTTGATTAAATGAATATAATTTAAATATTTAAATTGTAAGTTAACTTTAAGTATTGTTTTATTATCTATATTTTTTGTTTTTTAACTTCTATTTTTATTTAATTATGAAAAATTAAATTAGATAAAATATATATATATATATATATATTCAGATTATTTTTAAGTCAAAGAATAATAAGCACGTTATTTTAAGTCAGAATAATAATCATGTTATCATTAGCCTAATAAACAAAGAATAATAAGCATGCTATCATTAGCTCAACTATCATCTAGTGTGTAATAATATTGTATCTCAAAATTCTTATTGATATTGATTTGGGAGGTATCAGTGGAATGTTCATCATGAGGATGGAAAATGTGAAGAATGGAGCCGAACTCAGAAAATGGCGAGGGTTTCTGAAACATTAGGGTTTACAACGGAAAGATCGAAAGAGGAGTAACAGAGGAGATAAGGGCAGAGGACGAACATCCGGAGCGTAAGCAAACCAATAGCAGCGCAAAAGGGAGAAAGGAAGGCTCACAAAGCAAGGTGGCGTTGAAAGGCACCATGGCGGGGGATCTAGGGAGGGGAGAGATCCCCTCCTACAAAAACGTAACAGCGGGAGAAACAAGCGGAAGCGGTCCAAGAAGAGAATCAGGGGGTGAGAGTAGGGAAGCGCCTGTGAGGGGAAACCAATGGCAAGCAAGACTAGGAGGCAGATGCCTTCCCAGAGCCCTAAAAAAGCCGAAGTTTGTGATCCCGAACAACAAACTCGAGGAGTATAGGTGTTACATGAGAGATCACGCTCTGATATGTAAGTTTGTAGGGTTTTGGCCGGCTGAAAAAGACTTGGCAAGATGGATACAACAAAGATGGAAACCGAAAGGTCATATTGATCTGAAGCTGGGGGCAAAGAGCTTTTTTACAGTGATATTTGCTAATTTAGAAGACAAGGAAAGAACCTTTGAAGGGGGTCCGTATTTCATGAATAACGCAGGTCTATTCATGAGACACTGGGAAGACAGTTACAATCCAGATCAAGAAAAGATGCTGGCAGCACCTGTTTGGGTTCGTTTGTTTGGCTTACCAATAGAGTTCTGGGACCCTGAAATCCTGGAAGGAATAGGCAATACGATAGGGTCATTTGTCAAAGTATCGGAATCTACAAAGAGAGGGAGATACACATCCTATGCTAGGATATGTGTATACATGAACATATCAGACCCCCTGCCGAAATACCTAGAGTTAGAATACCAAGATGAAATATGGCAACCAATGGATTACGAACATATACCTTTTAGGTGTAGAAGGTGCCACGAATATGGCCATCTCTTCAAACAATGCCCTTTGAACGTAGGGGAGGAAACAGCAAGGAAAGCAGAAGCAGAAAGGAGAAGGACAGAAGAAACAAAAGGAGCGGATGAGGGTTTCCAGGAAATCCAAAAAAAAAGGAGGCTCGGGAAAGAGACGGTAAGCAGACCACAAGCCTCAAAATCTGTACCGGTAGAATGCCAAAATAAGTTCAGTATACTCCAGGAAGAAGAAGGAGAGATAGAAAAGGAGGTAAATGCAGAAGCACCTATGGACTCTACCAAAGATATAAGGGAAACAGACTCAAATCAAGGAAACACTAGAAAAGAAGGGATAGGGGAGAACATAGACATAAAACAATTACAGATGGAGATTGATCCTCAAAAGGAGAGTGGAAATGATGAGGAGCGAGTAATGAAAACGCTGTTACAGGACTTGAGGAACTTGGATGAGAGGTTCATACCGGAAGAGCAAAAACAGTTATACAAGGAGATGTTTCAGAAATATAAGGAGAAGAAAGGAACCCTCATGACAAATCCTATGGAACAAACAGGAACGCAGGAAACACAAAGTATAGGAATGGGTAGCTCTGGCAAAGGAAGTAGGAAAAGAGGAAGACGGCCGATGAGTGAAACTATACAGGTGGTAGGGGAGACCCTGGTAAACTCAGGAAGAGTCATACCTCTTTCAGAGGTATTTCAACAACATCCAAAAGGTTATAAATGATTGTAACAAGCTGGAACATCAGAGGCCTCAACAGTAAAGGAAAACAAAGGTATCTGAGGAAAGGGTGAAGAAAGACAAACCTAGTATAATGATAATCCAAGAGACCAAGATCAACTCTCAAAAATTAGAAGAGATAGCGAGAAAATATAAAATACAATATGAAGTCATGGCCCAAGATGCGACCGGCACAGCTGGAGGTTTGGCAATCCTATGGAACCCAGAGGAGGTGCAAGTCAAAGATTGGGTTAGTCTCCCTAGAATCCTCTCAGGCTCATTCAGATTGATAGGGTCCTCGGAGTGGGTACTCATCACTGGAGTTTATGGCCCGCATATCCCAAGGGAAAGTAAAAATTTCCTTAAAGATATGCAAACTATCCGCAGAATTTTCCCTGGGATTCCATGGATTGTAGGAGGAGACTTTAATATGATTAAATCCCTAGGGGAAAAGAAAGGAGGTAAAAGTAGACCAGATCAAGACATGGAGGCTTTCAGTGAAATGATAACAGAGCAAAGACTGGTAGATATTACGTCAATAAATGGAGTTTACACATGGAATAATCGAAGGGGAGGCAGAAATCAAATAGCATCCAGGCTGGATAGATTCTTAGTATCAGAACAGATCTTAAACAGGGATATATTTGTAGAGGCAAAGATTCTACCGGCCTTGGGTTTAGACCACTGGCCTATCAGATTGGAAACAGATATTAAAAAAAACCTTCACAAACGCCCATTCAGGTTTGAGGCCTTCTGGCTCAGGAACAACCAATTCATACCGAAGGTAGAGGAATGGTGGACCCAAAGTCAACAAAGAGGAAGAAATAAGATGCACACCTTTCAGCTAAAGCTCAAGGAACTCAAAGGGAAAATCAAAAAATGGAACAACGAAGAGTTTGGGAACATTTTAATGGAGAAGCAGAGATTAGAGCGAAAAATGGAAGAACTACTACAGAAAATCATAACAGAAGGACGAAACGAAGAGAAGAGCAGAGAAGATGGAATCCTGATCAGTCAAGTAGAAGAAAGGAGAAAGCAGGAAGAAATCCTATGGCGACAAAAGTCCAAGATAAATTGGCTCCGCGAAGGAGAAAGGAACACAAAGTTTTTCCACCAAGCAATGGTTCAACACAGGCAAAGGAACAGAATCTTCTCTATTTTAAACAGTGAAGGGCAAAGAGTAACCGAACATGAAGGAATGGAACAAGTTTTAGTAGGGTATCACAGAGATTTACTGACAGAACCAAGGGTCAATAGAGATGAGGCAACAGGAAGAATTTGCAATGAAATTCCCAAGATGGTAACTAAAGACCAGAATAAAGCTTTGATGAGGGCAACAATGCTAGAAGAAGTAGAGGAAATAGTAAAAGGAATGAAGAAAAATAAGGCACCTGGACCTGATGGATTTACGGCAGAATTTTATCAAGCTAGCTGGCATTTCCTGGGACAAGATATTCTGGAAGTGGTAGAGGAGTCGCGAAGACAACAAAAGGTATGGCCAAGTCTTAACTCTACCTTGTTTACTCTTATCCCTAAATCGGCCAAATCTGAGAATGCCCAAGGTTTTCGTCCAATAGCCCTTTGTAATGTTATTTATAAAATTATTGCAACCCTGATAGCTAAAAGATTGAAGCCAATCCTTGTGAACATTATATCCCTGGAACAAACTGGTTTCGTAGAAGGGAGACAAATCCTAGATGGGTTGGTGGTAGCCCAGGAGGTGATCCATTCTCTAAAGCAAAAAAAGGAGAAATGAATGATGATAAAGCTGGATTTATCAAAAGCCTATGACCGCCTCAACTGGAACTTCCTCAAGGCAACGCTCAGGGCTTTTGGTTTTAGTAATAGATGGAATGAATGGATCTATAACATGATTTCAACGCCTAACTTTTCCATCCTGTTGAATGGTACTCCCACTACGACTTTTAATGCTACCAGAGGATTAAGACAGGGGGACCCTTTGTCTCCCTTTTTGTTTATTATGGCGGCAGATGGTCTGGGAAGATACTTCAAGAAAGAGATGAGGGAAAGAAAGATAAAAGGTCTTCGGTTATGGGGAAACAACATGCCTATCACCCACCAGCAGTTCGTAGACAACATCATGCTCTTCTGCGAGGTCTCCCTAAGGGAAGTGAAAAGAGTGAAAAAGATCTTGGATCTGTTCATGGAGTTGAAGATGAAAGTGCATGATTTGTCTTTATTGATTTAAAACTCATTTGACCAGAACTTTGGGCTTTAGACCTGGAGAGCTTCCAACAAAATATCTGGGGAACCAACTAGCTCTAAACCCTATAAGAGTATCAAATTGGTTCCAAAATATTGACAAACTCAAGAGTAGACTTGAGAACTGGTCTTTCAAATCGCTAAACATAGCAGGAAGATTGATACTTTTGAAATCAATTCTCTAGGCCATTCCAATTTACCCCTATTGGTGATGGCAACCCCTAAAGGAGTTTGCGCAAAAATGAAAGAAATTTTTGGAAAATTCCTATGGGGAGGTCCCAAACAGGAAAGGAAATGGGCCCTAGTGTCGTGGAAAGGCATATCGAAACAAAAAGAAAAGGGAGGACTGGGTCTCAGGGACCCGGGAATTTTAAACCAAGTCCTGGGGGCAAAGTTGTGGTGGAGGTGGATGAGAGGAGGAAAGGATATATGGAAACAAATATGGACTAAAAAATATAACATGCCCTCAACAACAGAAAGTATCCTAGTGGAAGAAGTTCCAAAAGGATCTTCAATCTGGGACCTAGCAAGCCAAAATAGAGACCTCATAAACAAATTCGCCTTCTGGGAAATCAGGGACGGAAGTACAGCTCAATTCTGGGAGGAGGCATGGCAACAAAGGGACAGAATGGCTGATATTCAAACTATACAAAACACTTACCAGAAGGCAACAATGATGGGATTAAAGCTTGTTAAAGATTATTGGAAAGAAGAAGAGACAGATGAAACCTGGCGGATCTGGAGGATGCCTGAAGAATGGGACGAAAATATTGATGAAGTTCAGAAAGAGATACTAACAAAAGAGATGGATTTAAGAAGAATAAAAAACAGCAGGGGACCAGACATACTCAGATGGGGAAAATCTACAAAAGGGGCCTTTACTGTCAAGGAAGCCTACTATTTAGCCACTCGACAAGAAGGAGAAGAGGAAGATATAGACTAGAAACAAATATGGAGGAATAAGTGGTGGCCAAAAGTAACAATTTTTGCATGGTTAGTAGGGAAAGGAAGAATCCTGACGTGGGACAAGCTACAGAAAAGAGGTTTTCAAGGCCCCCCCAGATGCAGCCTCTGTAAACAAGAGAATGAGACTCAGGAGCACCTCCTGAACTCCTGCCCTTTTGCCCAGCACCAATGGGATGAGGTAAGGAACCTCTTTGGAAAATATAACAGAGATCCTACTGATATAAAGTAGACCATACTCCAATGGGGAAAAGGCCAATTTTCATGTTCCATAGTAAGGAGAATATGGAGTTTAGCTGTAGGATTTGTCATATGGCTTCTATGGAAAGAACGAAATCAAAGGATATTTCGAGACAAAAATAATCGACCAAGGAAGATTTGGGAAAAAACTCAAAGAGCAATAAGAGAAACTATTCTGGCTGAAAACTGGGAGGAGGAGGAATGGAAGACAAATCCGGAGGAGAGAAGAATCTTAGCCAAGCTCAATATAGAATACAACATGATCTACCCCCGGAAGGAAAGACACCAAAGACCGCAGACACAGAGCCAAGCACAGTTCAGATATCCAGGGGAAAACTTCATTAAATTGAACTTCGACGGGGCTTCTAAAGGAAACCCAGGACTTGCAGGCTTTGGGGGCATCTTCAAAGACAACATGGGTCGAACTAGATGGGTGTATGCAGACAAAGGAGGCATAATGACAAACAACGAAGCATAAATGATGGCCGCATACCAAGGTATTAAAATAGCAATAAGAAATGGATATAGGAACCTGGAGATTGAAGGTGACTCGCAGATAGTAACTGGAATGCTCAGAAAACTCGACAATGGGAAGGACTGAGAACAAGTGGCCAAGAACTGGAGGACGGCCGGGTTAGTTCAAGACATG
The DNA here is from genome assembly GCA_000404065.3 of Pinus taeda. Taxonomy (NCBI): domain Eukaryota; kingdom Viridiplantae; phylum Streptophyta; class Pinopsida; order Pinales; family Pinaceae; genus Pinus; species Pinus taeda. The sequence goes on from APFE031563239.1 coordinate 20,766, forward strand.
GCTAACATCCTGAAATGTATCGAATATAAAATTATCAATCATGTAAAGCGAGAAGGAAATAAAGCAGTAGACTTTCTAGCAAATTGGGGATGCAAAGAAGGTAAGGTGGATAGCATTTGGCCAACAGTTATGAACAAACCTGGATGGGAGACTCTCAACCTAATAATCACTCATGATAGAAATGAATCCACAGAACAACAAAGAGAAGTATAAAGGTCCCCCGATCGGGGTGGCAAATGCGGCGAGACGGGAAGGCAATAAAAGGACAAGAGGAGGCAATTATGAGCCACCTCACATTAAGAGATCACAGTAGGTGGTCAGCATGTTAGGTAGACTGGGCATCATTTCAAATAGTATCAGGAAGGATAATCTAAAGCTCAGAGGTGGTGGAGGTGACGGCGGAACGGTGATGGGACAAGGACCAGCGCGCACAAGGGCAAGCCGAGGAGGAGGGCTATTATGGCAAGTGCAGGCGTCAGAGAAAGACGGTGCAGCAGCATAAGAGAGGGAGGTAGGTAAGAGGGAGTGGATACGGGTGGAGGCATAAGGGCAAGTATGCAGTGAACTTCCTCGAGGTGAGTGGAGGCAAGGGCGAAAAGGTGGCAACCGAAGCAGGAGAAATCGCAGAGAGTAAGCAACAGCGGGGACGACCTCCTAGGTTAAGGAAATTCCAGAGCAAGAGAACAGAGGGCGGAATGAAGAGGACTGAAGCGTTCGAGAGCAGGGGAGAAGGACCTTCGCGAACTGAAGAAATTAAGGCAGAACACTGGGAAAAAGAGGAACAGACTCGGGCAAAAATGGAGGAGATATATGACTTGGAATGGGACAGTCGACCGCAAATAAGGAAAAGCGAAAGAGGGAAAGGGAGAACTATGGAAGATACACGATCAACAAAGGTTAACATCAGAGATAAGAATATCAAAGGCAGAGAAGAGGATGAATGCATGGGATCACCCTCCAATGTTACTGGACAGGGAAGCAGGGTAAGGGAATGTAATGCAAGCGGTGCAGCACGAAGAAGGGGTCGCAAAGGGAGAGGAGGACGTCTTCAAGCGGGTAATCAAGAACAGGGACGCCCCCAATCGGCAGGAAACAAACGTGGCAGGAGAACGATGAAGCGCCAGGTGCAGTATGCAAAGAGGGCATATAGTAAGGACACGCACGCTGATATCAAGAGGATAATTCAGCATTTGGAGGAGGAGGCGATCCAGGAGTAATCAGAATCTGAAATGGAGGACTGGGAGTATCTGCTGCCAGACCTCGGAAACACCAGAGGACGTATGTCCCTGTACAAACAGACCCTCCATGTGTATTGGGTAATGAAGCCGCTGTTAGCAAAATCCATGGAACAGGTGGCAATGGAGATGGCAGAACTAGCCCAAGGCATTCCAAATCTAAAGAAGGAAATGAATAACCTTCAAATAACCCTTATGATGCAGGATGGCAAGCTTGACGAGATACAGCAGCAGCTAGAGAAGCTTACTCAGGAAGCAAAAGAGGAGAAGCACCAGCCGAGCGCAATGGAACACTGATCTCTTAAGATATGTTTATTATCTCCCTAGTTAGGAAGCTGGAAAGCATGCTACCCTTTGTTATAGTTTATAATGCAGTTAGCAAACAAAGTTAGTTTCTTTGAATGGATAGTTTATATAGCATGGATAAATAGACTAAGTGAATTTTGTTTTTGGATGGCTATTAAAAACTTCAGATGTCCAACAGAGCTGGTTTCCCTTCGAGGCGGGTTGAGGCCATCGTATGTATGTACAGGCTTTAACTCGTTCTAATATAAATGGTTCCATCTTAGCCCACAAAAAAAACTATCATCTAGTGTGTAAAATGTGAATGGAAAACTGAGCAATAACCATGTTATCATTAGCACAACTGTCATCTAGTGTGTAAAATGTGAAAGGAAAACTGAGTAAGTGCGGAGTTGGTGAGGCTCCATGTAGTATCTAAATGGCCAGTGTCCAGGGTGCCTGGGCGCCTACCAATGGTATGCTCGGCAAAGTTGAGGTTTTTTTAGAAAGGAAAATGACAACCTTCTCTATTAAATGAAAAAAAAAACATGGTCAGCATCAAAGCAATACTCTTCCTGCAAGAAGAGCATAGATTTATAAAAGGACTACGCCTGTACAGGTTGTCGAAAAATAAATGCAAACAAGAATGGCTACAGAACATATAACGACATTCACCTTTAACTATGCGCAAGGTACTATAAAACAAGGAAAGCAAAAATTTCTTACAGGGGAGTACCAACAATTTTCATCAACTTATCACTCGTCATTTTAGGAATTTTGGGAAGGACTAAGACCCGAGATGCAAACAAATGTACTATAATACAAGGCAAGCAAAAATTTCTTGTAAGGGAATTCCAACAATTGTCATCAACTTATCACTCGTTATTTTAGGAATTTTGGGGAGTAAGGCCTGAGATGCAAACAGATGGCTGCTCTTATTGGATGACACTAAATGGTTGCTCTTATTGAATGACACTACTACAGGTTTAGTTGAAACCAATGTTTTTAAAACCGGAACCAGTGACCGGACCGGTCCACCTAATGAACCGGTTTACCGACCGGAACCGGTCTAACCGGGACTAGTTTGGTCTAAACGAACCGGTTTTAGAAAAATACATTAAATAATTATTTTTTAATGAAAAAAACTGTTTTTAAGATTTAAAACCATGATTCCAAGCCAATAGAGACAAAATATGCAAAATGCTCATTTATATACCATGTAAAAGGTGATATATCAAAATGGCACCGGTGCAATACATATCATCGACAAAATACATAAGCAGTGAGGCTCTAAATGCCTCTAGAGTGCAAAAACAAAGCCTACAAACTATGGGGCCAGTGGCCTACTACAAGGCTTCAGTTAGACTCTACATATATGATAATAGTAATACTATAATATGATCAACATTATCACTGAAGTTTGAAACTTCTCATAGTCTCAGTCAATCATGATCAAACTCAGTGGTGAGTCTCCACTCAAACTTTGCAGTCACAAACTTCTCTATTGGTTCAGTGACTTGAGTCCAAAACTTCTGAAGGTATTCTGCCCTAATATGCCCCAATTATTTCATTTGGTGCTCCACATGGCTTTACATGGCCTCCTATCCCAGCCAAGTGTTGCTTGAACCTGTTAATACCCCCTCCTTGAATGGATTTTTGGCAATATTTGCAGATCATTTTGCCATCAATCATATCACAATGATCCATGCAGTATCTTTGGCTTTTGGAGGCATGATGACTCCCTGGATGGTAGATCATAGAAGTGAGAAGTTTATAACACATAAAAAAAAATAATTCATGGACAACAGTCAAATAAGTAATTTTCAAGTGCAAATCCTTCTCTGGAAATGCAAACTAGCTTCCTTAGCCTCCTCTTGAAGATGGCAACTCCACTGACAGCTACACACTATCTCCAAAATAGCTCCAACTCCAACTCCAAGATGACTACTTCAGCAAAAACTCAACACTCTCCAAGCTCACAAACAAACTCACAAACACTCACAAATCAGTTGTGTGAGACAAATGAAAGTGAGAGGGGCCTCTTATAGCTTGGAGAGGGTGTTTTTGGAGGGAAAACACCCGTAGTCCCCCCCCAAAACCCCTAAACCATAGGCAAAAAACCGCTTTTTGCAAGTTATGGTGGGCATGCCTAAAACCGACTGGTTTAGGACGGAACCGGCCGGTTTGATACAAGGCCGGTTTTCACCGGTTAGGGCCAAAAATTGGTAAAGCTGCCTTTCTAACCGGGTTTTTTGGCCGGTTCTGACCGGCGGCCTTGCTAACCGGTCGGTCAGACCGGTAACCAGTTTTTTCAAACGGTTTTTAAAACACTAGTTGAAACACTATCTGAATTATGGTACAAGCACATCTCCAAGAAGACTATATTGGATGACACTACTACAGGTTTAGTTGAAACGCTATCTGAATTACCGTACAAGCACATCTCCAAGAAAACTATTATAAATACAAGAGACAATAATTTGTTGGCAAATTATTTTACAGATAAACATTAACTCGTGTACTTATTTAACTTTTTACAACCGCTGAATTTCCTTCCTTGGATTTATTCTGCTCAAAGTTAAGCTTCCTCTTAATGGACCTTAATTCAATTTCTTCGTTTAGAATATGAGGATTGGTAAGAAACTGCATGAATGAAGCATCCATGCGAAATCCTCTAACTAAACTGACACACTTGATCCGAAACAAGTCCTGGCTACATATATTTGATTTGTTTTCTGCTATTTATGTCGCTTGTCAAAATCTAATACTATGTTTAACCACTTCCCATCACTAATGTGAACCCACTAGGCCTATTTCCTCAAGGATTTATTAGTCAATAACTGCATCTTCACGCGTTTCTCTTTATGATGGTCCAGTTGATTCGATAATTGGGGCAAAAAGCATTGATTGAAACATGGCAAAATCTCCTCGCCAAATTACGGGTGCTACAGTGCTTCATATTGTAACTTAAATGCGTCTTTATCCGGGTGATCAATACACACGCACATTTAGTTTCAGGGTTGGTTTACTAATTAGGGTACAACATGATTGATTTATTAGGGTACACCAGGTTAAACCATTGAATTCTATGTTTTACGCCAGGGAGATTACAGAATCTCCACTTAGACCTATATCTACAATTCACCCTTCGCACCGTTACAGGGGAACATGTGAATTTCGAGAACCCCGAAAGTAAATATGACCCGCTCAGAGTAATTATCATTTTTCGTTGGTGTTGGCAAGTTGGTCGATAATAGCTAGGGCTTTTGGCATTTGTGTTAGTACAGAGTCAGCCAGCAACAATGGCAACTACTCATCGCAATGAGTCCTCTCTACTCATCCGAATGAAGAAGGAATTTGAAGTAAATTCCTGATAATTATTCCAATCCTACTGTATTTTCCATAGAAATTTAGGACCTACAACATGTTCAAAATGTTAGAAATTTAGTACCTACAACATGTTCAAAGTGTTAGCAGTTGTAGTCAGAGAGGGACCACATCCACTTTTATTATAGTATGTTTTATTTGTTTAAAATATAAACAATTAATATATGGGGAAATAAGTAACAAAAAAATTTGAATAAACATATGAGGTAGCATGCTCAGCTTGCATGCAAGCCACGTGTCCAATATATTGACTGAATCTCATTAACATAAAACACGTCTTTGACAGGCTTACTTGGCTTAATAAGCAGAGATAATGGAATGGAGTCAGGCGGAGGGAGGAATTGTCTAGACAGCCAAAAGTGGCTGGAATCCGGGCAAACAAATTTTAAAAAATCTTGAAGAGAAGAGGCAGTGTTTGAATCATGTCGGGTAAACAAATTTCAAAAGATCTTGAATTGAATCATGTTTTTTTATGGTGGAAATGGATTCGGCACCATCTAACAGGCAGTGTGTTTGAATCATGTTTTTGATGGTGGAAATAGATTTGGCACCATCAAACTTATGAGTCACCTAAAACATGTTTTTGACAGGCTTACTTGGCTTAATAAGCCAAAATAATGAATGGAGTCATGCACTTGGCTTAATAAGCCAAAATAATGGAATGGAATCAGGCGGAGGAATTGTTGTCTGGACAGCCAAAAGTGGCTGGAATCCGGGCAAACAAATTTCAATATATCTTCTCTTAAATTTCAAAAAATCATCTTGAAGAGAAGAGACAGTGTTTGAATCATGTGGGCAAACAAATTTCAAAAAATCTTGAATTGAATCATGTTTTTGATGGTGGAAGTAGATTCCGCACCATCAAAGGCATTGTTTGAATCATGTTTTTGATGGTGGAAATAGATTTGGCACCATCAAACTACAAGTCACCTAAAATCTTGAATTAAAATCTTGAATTTTAACGACTTAATTAAAACCTTGAATTTACAAAAATCCCTATCTGATTTTCTCAAAATATGGCCAGAATTTTCATAACTTTCGGGGCAAAAAAATACTGGCGTTAGACTACTAAGTCGCGTAGACTACTGAGTTGTCTAAACTAAACAGGCGAAGGAGGTTAGACAACTGAGTTGTCTAAACAGGCGGAGGAGGAATTGCTAGACCACTGAGTCGTCTAAGTAGGTGGAGGAGGAATTCGTAGACTACTGAGCCGTCTAAGTAGGCAGAGAGGAGAAATTGCTAGACCACTGAGTTGTCTAAGTAGGCAAAGGAGGAATTGTTAGACAAATGAGTCGTCTAAGTAGGCAGAGGAGGAATTGTTAGACAAATGAGTCGTCTAAGTAGGCAGAGGAGGAATTGTCTAAGCAGACAGAGGAGGAATTGTTAAGACGGCCAAAAGTGGCTGGAATCCGCACAAAAAAATTCGTCTAAGTAAGCAGAGGAGGAATGGTTAAGACGGCCAAAAGTCGCTGGAATCCGCGCAAAAAAATTTCAAAATTTTTTGAAGAAGCAGTGTTTAAATCAAGTGGCTGGAATCAGCACAAAAAAATTTCAAGTTTTTTTGAAGAGGCAGTGTTTGAATCACGTTATTTCAAAAAATATTGAAGATACAGTGTTTGAATCACGTTTTTGATGGTGGAAATAGATTCAGCACCACCAAAAACCTCCGAAAACCTTTGAATTTTAAAAACTATAACTTGGATTTACAAAAATCTCCTACCAGATTTTCTTTTTTTCTTCTCAAAATATAGCCGGAATTATTGTAAACACGCTTAATTGAGTTCGAAACAGTGATCCAAAATCGATTCGAAAACAGTGATCCAAAATCGAAGTGCCAAGTATCATTGTCTGCTCCACCACCTGGCCAACATACCTTAACGCTTATAATCTCAAACAGCCCATGGTGGACTCTGGCCACTGCCAGAGTGAATGCAGATTAAAATATTTGTAACATTTACACGTCCTTGACAGGCTTGCTTGATTAATAAGCAGAAATTATTGGAAACAGGCTTACTTGGCTTGGAAACAGTGATCCAGAATCGGCGTGCCAAGTATCATTGTCTGCTCCACCACCTGGCCAACATGCCTTAAGGCTTCTAAGCTATGGCATGCTCAAACAGCCCATGGTGGACTCTGGCCACTGTGAATGGAGATTAAAATTTTTGTAACATCTGGAGATTAAAGTTTTTAGAAAATCTCAACGCAGAAACTAAAGATGGCTCAACGGGGAGCCATTCATGAATCCACCCCACGTCCCGGACACAGCAAGAACAGGAAGGGGAATAGCCACGGAACGGATTCTTGAGTCCATTGCCAAAGAGACAGGGCGGAGGCTTGGAATGGGTACAAACATGTACCATTCATCTTCGTTGCTTGGTCATGGTAAGGGTGTATCAACTGTAGCCCAAAGAAGAGCAGGGACTTTAAAATACATATGAACACATAAAAAGCATCAGATATTGCTTGTGATATCTAAATTCAAGTTGAGGTTATATTGGCTGAGATATCTAAATTCAAGTTCAGACATCTCAATTCAAGTTCAGGTTATATTGCCTGAGATATCTAAATTAAAGTTGAGATTGTGAAGCGAGGTCATTATCAAGTAAGGCGATGCTTAAATGGATGAACGAACATGTCAAAGGTGGATGATTGCCAAAACATTTCAATTGATGAAAGAACATGTTAAAGTTGGATTGCCATAACATATACATTGAACTGAGCGTCAGTGTAAATACTAAAATTACCTGTGAATGTAAATGTCAAGATAAACTAAAAATAAATTATATATTTGATAAAATTTTAAACACTGAAATTTTATGATAAAAATATAAAAAATCTGATGAAATTCAATTTAACACAATTCCTTTGATTCTGAAAGAGAAAATAATAATCATAACAACTTATAATAATGCTAACAACTTTACATAAACATGATTAAATAAATTTTTATAAAATTTTACTTCTAAATGGCTAGTGCCATAATGAGAGCTAGTGCCATAATGAGATGATCAACTTTCAGTTTTACTTTCAATTTTTACCATTTAAACTACATAGAACCATAATGAGATTATCAATTTTCAGTTTCATTTTCAATCTTTTACTATTTAAACTATATAAATTAAATATCTTTACT
>APFE031563239.1:61851-72740 GCA_000404065.3 Pinus taeda
ATAAAACATATTTTGGTACCTCTAATAGTAGTGGGAATAGTGATATTAGTAATATAGGATTGCAAGGATCTCAATAGCTTGGGACCCAAGGCTTTGTGCTTTTAGCATGCACTCAAGCCAGAATGGCAGGATCCTTTACTAAATACCCAAAGTTCTCTGGTCGAGGGAATGAGGATGTGGATCAACATTGGTACCTTTGTGAAGCTATATGGAGAGCTCGCTAGATGCCAAATACTGTGAAGTTGATCAAATTCCAAACCACCCTTAGGGAGAGAGCCCTGAGATGGTTTATCAAATGGGTAGGGTTAAACTAGAATTCGACGATGGATGACATCAAGAAGAGGTTCGTACAGGAACTCAAGCTTCCATAGACAGATCAACAAGGGATATCAGAGTTGTGGGAGATAAAGCAGCAGGATGGAGAGACCATCTGGGAGTTGATGCAGAGGTTCAAGGATGCGATCATTAAGTTGAGTTACACCATATACCCCAATCACCATAGGTATTGGTTTATCAAGGCACTCCTACCCCTTACTCGAACGCCCTTAACAAAATAGAAGATTGAGTCCCTGCAAGATGCTCTAGAGTAGGCAACTCACATTGAGGCGATGGTAGGATACCCACATGAATATCAGGGGGAGGCTCACAAGACCTGTCGATCACGGAACTCCAACACCAGATAGCCATCCTAACAGAGAAATTGAAAGACTTAGAACTGATTCGCCCAGTGAGACCCAATGTGTGGTGCACCCATTATTTGGTCAAGGGTCATGTCGCGACTGAGTGCCCAAGGCTAAGAGGCAAGAATCCTACATTAGGGCCCGTTGTACCATCGAGGGCTCCACCTACAACTCAGGTTGCGGTGGTAGGATTGCAAGGAGCATTTTCGGGCCGAACTCAACCTGAGTACTATGAGGGGTGTAGGAGCTATGGGCACTCACCACGATTGTGCCCGATATTGTAGAAGTACTCAATCATACCAAACAATAACTATTGTGAGTTTTGCAACTCACCACACCAACCAGTGTTGAGCATTGGATGCACTAGCGGAGCGACTAGACCGGTCAACTTTTAGGATCAACGAGACCACTCATGAAGGGTGAGGAGGGGGAGGAGGAACGAGGGTAGGAAGAACAGGGGACAAGGGACCTATGTGATGCTACAATTGCAACCTAGGGACATGTCACCAGGGAGTGTCCTCTTTAAGGAAGACCTTGGTGCTCTCAATGTCGGGTTAATGCACACGCAACAGAGGATTTCCCCGAGTTGATTGCAAAATGGGAAGAGCAAACTGAGAAACATGGAACTAACTTGATCCATGCAGAACCGAGGGCTACTGAAATAATTCCGCTATCCAATATAAACATAGTCACTAGAGGAGGAAAGAAGACATGCACTGACCGGGGTGTGCCATAACAACCCCCTATTTTTCAAGTAACTTCCCCAAAACAATCATACGACCCTGGATAACATAAAAAATACTATCAGGAAGCAACAAAAATGTTTGAAAACTTGGTAAAACCCTAGAAGGACAAGGTACCAAATTTAGCAAAGGCCATTGTTTCCTACCCAATTGAGGAATGGTTCAGACCGTTCTTGTAGATTTTCGACATTGATCAGATGTTAGGAAAGCTACACAGGAGTCTGAAAGCAGTTCTTCCAGAAGGAGAAATTGGGGAAGAAGGAATATTGACAAATTTGCCAGAGAAGCACACGAGAAGTGTCCGAAGAAACAAGAAAAGAATAGGCAGGGAGTTCCGAATTGACACACAAGTGGCAAGGCTCCAGATCAAAGATACAATGTTGGACTTGGGTTCATACGTTAACATTTTTCCAAGGAAAACATGGGAGGAACTGGGAAACCATAGTTAAAGTACTCACTGATCCAATTGCGGATGGCTAACCAATATTGTATTATGCCCATCAGAAGGCTGGAATATGTGGAAGTAGATGTCGTAGGGGTGAAGACACACGCAGAATTTGAGGTAATAGATATAATGGGGGACAAAGATCCTTACCTAGCACTGTTTGGCATCGACTAGGCTTATGAGAATTATCTTGTCATCGATCTTAAGAAGGAATGATGTTCTTTGAGGTGAAAGGGATGTGGGTAATACAGCCACTGGATCCGTATCAAGGGCCAACATTCATGCAACCAGTAGATGACAGAGACGAACCTGGAACATTAGACCAAATCTACCGATTTATCGCAGGGAGGAGGGAAGATTACATAAATCCCATAGTGGAAGAGTCAGTCAGTTGGAGGAGTATACGCATCTCAGAGGTTGGCTCCGAGGCTGCATGGGATTCTTGGAAGCAAGGAGGATACAAAGTCAATACAAGACGTTGCGCTACAATATGCTGCATTAACTGGATTGGGATAGAGGTAAGTGATTATCCTACTTTCCATGGCATGGATTCTATAGACCTATTTATAAGTAAGGTTGATAGAACCATAAGGAGATCCACAAGGTACCGTTGTTGGACATTGCACTGCAAGCAACCCCAACATGGTGGTGGGGATATCACTGCAACACTCTTCGTGACTGGGATAATATTAAGTGAGCCATGAGAGAAAGGTTCAAGCAGGAAGGGGACCGACCGTGAGAGAGTGTAAAATACAAGGGGGATTCTGATCCCCTGAAACCCCTGGAAATTTGTATAGACAGATGGAACAGGGAATAGTACCGAAGGAGATATGGTTACACATGTTTGTACACACCCTGGGTACAGTCCCTCAGGCGTGGTACATACAAGAAGAAATTTGAAAACAAAATGCGGATTGGGACACACTGGCTGAACAATTCAGTAGCAGTTTTTCATTCAAAGATAATGACAAACGGCTAACCGAGGCTTTGTATGCCATAAAAAGAATACTCTTCACATCAGGACAATTGTGGGAAGGATGCATTGATGAAAAGTTCATGCAATACTTTTATGAGTCAGGGTACCCAAAGTCCATGGCTTGCAAGAAGGTGAGTGTAGATCTAGAAGAGAATGATCTAGAGGGACTGAGGCACCCAACGTTTCAAGAGATTGAAGGAGAAAGGGATATTCAAGAGGGACTGATAACATATGCCCCCCACTTTCTCCTAGTAAAATTGCGGAAGCATAACATCGGGATGGAAGACAAACCAAAGATGGCATCAGTAGGGGATTATTGGGACACGCACATAACTAAGGAATTTTTTTATCTACAATGGAAGTATGAGGATTTATTCCCAGCTTCAGTCACTGAATTAAAAGGAATCAAAAGAGATATTAGAGAAATGAAGATTGTGCTAAAGCCTGACGCCAAGCCTATGAAGCACAAACCGTATAGGCTAAACCCAAGAGTAAAAGAAAAGGTCAAGAAGGAGATAGATAAAATGTTAGAGGAAGGACTCATCTTTCCGATAGACTAAGCAGAATGGATCAGCCCAATAATGATCCAGAACAAAAAGGACACCGCGAAAATAAGGGTCTATGTAGACCACCATAGCCTCAACAACGCTTCTGTCCATGACCCATTCCCCACGCCTTTTAGTGATGAGGTCTTGGATGATGTTGCGGGGAATGAAGCCTACTCCTTCCATATGGGTTCTCAGGGTACCATCAGGTTCGAATAACAAAGGAGGACAAGAAGAAAACAAGGTTCACCATAGAATGGGGGTCGTACGAATACCACATCATGCCTTTTGGCCTAAAGAATGTGCCTGATGTGTTATCCCGAAATGTTATCACCGCTTTCAGAGATTACATTCATCGGTTCTTGGAGGTATACATGGATGATTGGAAAATTTACAACTTATTGAAGAAGTATGCAAGCTTAGTTAAATTATTGTTTGATTGATGCAGACAACTACAAATCTCTCTAAACCTGAAGAAGTGTATATTTGTAGTTCCATTTGGTACGTTGATGGGTTACATCCTTTGCAAAGACGGTCTTTGTGTGGATCCTACAAAGGTTGCGACAATTGTAAATATGGACCCACCGGCCAATATGAAGCAGTTGCGATCGACGATGGGCCACCTTGGGTATTATCGTTGATTCATCCACAACTATGCATCCATAACCGCTCCCATGGAGAAGTTTCTCAAGAAGATGGAAACATTCAACTAGACAGAGACTAATCAAGTGACATTGAACATCCTAAAGGAAAATTTGGTAAGTGCACCCATCTTAGTATACCTGTATTGGAAAAAAAAAATTCCACATACACATCGATGCATCGGGCATTGCTCTAGGGGTAGTGTTGGCACAACTAGGAGAAGGGAACTTGGATCATCTGATCTACTTTGCAAGTAGGAAGTTGTCATCTGCATAAAATAACTACACCACGATTGAGAGAGAAGCACTAGCCATGATGTACTCCTTGCAAACGTTTCGACACTATTTACTTAGAGCCCCATTCAAATTCTTTATAGATCACTCAACACTAAAATACTTGGTCGACAAGCTAGTCTTAGAGGGAAGAATCTGCAGGTAGGTACTGTTGTTCTAGGAGTTTACATTCAAGGTTATCATTAAACCAGGTTGGTTGAATGTGGGACGAGATCACCTCTCCAGACTAGAATCAGGGGAAAGTTGGGGCTCCCTAGTTGATCAACTACGAGACGTTGATTTATTCCACATAGAAGCAATACTTGATTACTTGGAGGAAATCACAACTTTTCTGGCCATAAGGAAATATCCATAGGGACATACGATGACATAGAAGAGACACATGGTGGTGTGAGAAATTGACTATTAGTTGATCACAGGACATCTATATAAGTTGGGCCTTGACCAAGTCTTGTGGCGGTGTCTCCTACAGCATGAAAGGCAAGATGTCCTATGGGCGTGCCACTCTGGAGTCACAGGAGGGCATGTCGGGGGAAAATAAACGATGAGTAGGTCTCATGAGTAGGTTTATGGTGGCCTACACTCTACAAGGATGCCAAAGAATATGTGAAATGGTGTGATGTATGTTAGAGAGTTGGAAAATCGACGCATCGTGATGAATTACCATTACAACGGTACATATAATGCAAATCTTTGAGAAGTGGGTAGTTGATTTCATTGGGTTGATCAACCCATCAGCGCATCATTCTTAAGCACAGTATATCATCACAACTACCTAATATCTCACGTGATGGGCAGACGAGGCATCAGTGAAAGATTGTTAGCAGACACAACCGCGAGGTTCATTTTTGAAAACATCATATAAGGGTTTGGATGCCCAAAATCCCTGATAAGTGACCAAGGGACTTATTTTATAAACGAAATAGTTGCATCCCTCCTGCAAAATTTTACTAGTCAAGCATCATCAGAGAAACCCATACCACCCTCAGGCGAATAAGACGGTCCAAGCATTCAACAAGATACTTGAAAAGGGACTAACAGAGATATGTTCGGCAAGTCGAGACGATAGGGATGAGCGTGTACCAGCCACACTATGGGCATACAGAAAGACAATCAAGCGATCACACAAGCAAACACCTTTTTAGTTGGTATATGGATGGGAAGTCGTGGTACCAACTGAATTTGCAGTACCGAGCATCTTCATTTCTCAAGCTAGAAAGATGATCAATGATGCATCGCTACAGAAGCGTTTGGATGAATTGATGGAATTAAATGAAGCCAAATTTGTAGTTGAATTCCACCAGTATATTGAGAAAAGGAGGTAGAAAGCATGGCATGACAAGCCCATTAAGAAAAAAACATTCACAGACGGAGGAAAAGTTTTATTATACGACAACAATTTTCAGAAGTTCCTAGGTAAGTTGCAAATTCATTGGCTTGGCTTGTTCATAGTCGCGGAAATCAGGGAGTCCGGAGCAGTGAAACTTGTGCAACTAGATGGAATATTGGTACCAGGATGGGTGAATGGCACATGCCTGAAGCCTTTCCACCAACACAATACCCTATTTTCTAATTGATGAGGTCTCTGAAAAGGGCCTTGTTGACCTCTACCAGTCAACTACCCATGCAGTACACCCTTTTTTTTTTTTTTTTGGCAAAAAGGGGCAGCACCTGATCAGCGTGTCCGTGCCATCCTACAGTCATCAGCAGCTTGATCAATCCAATTGTAAACCCAGTTTGCATATATGAAATGTAAATAATCTTAGCAGGTTAGAGTCATGTATGTAAATTGCCTAGGTGGACCTAACTTTCTAATGATAATCTATGTCCCGGAAGGTTTTTCGTCTCACCGATCCACGGATCAACAGAGTTTTCCTTCAAACCTGACCCCAAAGCCGGGATGCATTTTGTTCTTAGAACTTTAGGAAAATCCTAGTGTGTTAGCCTGCTAGATTATAGTTGTGTCGCAGAACTGGGTGATTTGTGAGGGTCTGTGTTAAAGGGGTTTTTCTCCCTTAAGATGTAAATTGTAAAAGTCAGTAATGTGTCCTGAGGCGAATAATGTTTAAAATCCCCCTCACTGAGTCCCTAAAGTCCTAAAGTCCAGGTGATGTTTTCTGAAGGCTTATTCGATGATCCATTTTAAAAATGAATTTAAGAAATTAAAAAAGAATAAAATAATAAAATAATAAAATAAATAATAAAAAATAAAAAATTTAAAAAAAAAAAATAAAAAAAAATAAATAAAAAAATAATAAAAAAATCCCATAAATAAAGCAAAAACCCTAAATTAATAAAATAATAAATATTTTTGTGAAATGCCCATGCAAAAAATCTTTTTTTAATAAAATCGACGGATGAGAATAGAGATGTCTATCCTCATACGACCGGTGAGATCGCTCAAACAAATGGATCACTTGAACTAGCCGTTGGGATCATTTCCTTTATATAGGGTTTTAGGGGGTCATTTCAGATCATCTGATCTGTGAGTCTAAGACTGAAGAAGCTCTCTTGTAAACTTTTTTCTGGTTAATAAAAGAAGACTTTGGGGTCCAAATTTGGTTGGTGTTACTCTCTGGAAGTGCTGTGAGATGTTTAATTTTCTGCATATTTCATTTTTCAGCCATTAATGATAGCTTTTTTTTTTAGTATGGTGAGCACAGGTATCTTGTTCATGTACTAGGGTTTGAGCGTTGTTAGGGTTTCTGAGATAATGGCAAGTATCTCCATTATTTTCTGAGATCTAGCAGCATTCTTTCTCTCTTTGCTGTTGGTTGCTTAAGCTGTGCAGGAAAACCTTTACTAAAGAATATTGGTGGGCGTTTGGGGAAGTTCTAGGCTGAACCAGCCAACTCCCACAGGCCCTTCTTTGCAGAGCCCAGCTGATTTTGGCCCTGGGTTAATCATTTCGTTTGTGTTATTTCTCGAGAGTTTTCTGAAGCATTTTATTTGTAAATCTGAAGTTTTTCTAAAATATTTTGGGTGACAACTGACAAATCTGGCTTTGTAGAGCCAAAATTTTAAATTTTGAAATTTTGATCGGTTTGCAGGGTTTCATTTTAAATTTTTTGCATATACTTTCCGAATTTTTGTTTTAAATTTGCAGGTCTGAGATAAATTTCAAGTGCAAGGTTGAGTTTTGCAGGCTCGTCGCCCCGCTGGCCAGGGGTTTTCAGATCTGGAAAATTTCTTTGAAAGTTGTGTGCTACATCCTCCCATCCAGCTGTCGAATGATTATTACACCAGTTCAAACGCAGTCTGAGTGTGGGTGTTTTACTGCCAACATCTCCCTTCACATTGCCTTTTCGCAGCAACTATTGCCGTCGTTCAAAACGCTGTGACCCACCCAGCTTTTGCGTAGCATTTCTCCTCCGGCGTCTCAGCTCCATATCTAGCGCTAGCCTGCAAAATACACTAAACCAAATCGATTTTATTTGATATATATGTCCTGGGTATCATGTAAGTGCTGGACATTTCCTTCAAAACCGCGTGCATAAACCTCTCCGCATGCGTGTGTGCTGTTTCTGCATGTCCAACGCTCCACGCTGCCCAACCTACAAATCAAAATCCGCTCAACCTCCAACGTGCTACCCTTCACATAGCCGCAACATCGCTGCCAAGCTTTGATTCATTCCCCATCGTGGCAGCTCCTCCCACGCAGTTTTATTCATCGCTAAGCAGACCATTTCTTCCATCGGCATTTGCAGCTCCTCGTACGCTCACCATCTGCTGACTTCGTGCCAAGTCCTTGTCCAGCCTGCGTTTACATATTTCTTGGCATCGAAAAAGCTTCTGATCAACGCAGAAATTCAGCGTGGTTCTACATAATTGTCAGAAGCTGAGACGACATCTATCCGTTGCTGATCGATCTGCAAGCAAGAGATCACGGGCCAGGTATGCGTGAGACAATTCTTGTGGTGAGATAGTCGGCTTATAAAATCACATGTCTGTTCATTTTTTTAGGGCGTAAAGGCTTTAGCGTATAGCTCGTTCGTTTCATGCGTAGATTCATAACCAAAAATTGATTTTGTTATTTGGTTCGTGCGTTTAACATAGGTAAATAAATGTGTTTAACATAGGTAAATAATCGTTTGCATTTTTCTTTTTAAGGGTTTAGTGAGTCACATATTTATTTTTGTTTAGTTCAGTTTCGATATATATGTTATGTTATAGTTTAGATTTAACATTTATTTCTTTTTTTTATATAAAACAAAAATCACCATAAAAAAAAAAGTTTCTGTCTTAGGGTTTTTTAGGGTTTAGTTTAGGAATTTTTATTTTTATTTTTTATTTTTTTTTTTTATATAGTTCTTTTAGATTTTTAGAATTAAAATTTTTATAATGGTTTCTTGTTGTTAGATTTAAATTAAATTAAAAAAATAAAAATAAAATAAAAAATAAATAAAAAATAAAAAAAATAATAAAATATAAAAAAAGCATTTTATTCTAGTTTTGATTTAGGATTAGTTTAATTTTAAATAGTTTTTTTTTTGTTTTTTTTTTGTTTTAAAATAATTAAAAAATCATAAAAATTTCTTTTATCCTTAGTCTTTTAAAAATTTTCTTTAGGTTTAGATTTTTTTACTTTAAATTTTTGTCGAGAAAACCTATAAAAAAAAAAATTTCGTGGAAAATTATTTTTGTTGGTCAGTTGTTTTCAATCGTTATCTTTCATGCTGAGATCTAAATTTTCAAGTCGAGACACGAAATTGATATCTGGATTCTCGTGGTGGTTTTAAGCATTTATCTTTTCGAGGTTTTCAGTTGCTGGGTATCGTTTTTGTCCTGTGATTTAGCTGATGATAAATGATTGTTGTTCACATCTAACAAGTAATCGATTTAATAACAATCTCTTAAGGCACTGGTTTGGTAAATTAATCAAATTCATCTAGTGCTTATCTTATCGTGTCTCGTGTCTCCCAACCAACTGGTGGACAGTTGGTCTTCATCATCTCACAGGGTCTACCCCCCTTAGCCGCGGGAGACAGGCTTAAACGGAGAGATCGGGGATCAGAGTGATAGCCCCCGGTCTGAGCGTTGTCGCGACAATTTGCGCGACAACATTTTTTGGCGCCGTTGCCGGGGAAAGAGTTTTTCTGTCCTTGGTTATATCCTTCCTAGCTTTACCGTGTTTCACTTCCTGTCTGGGTGGCGACTCCACATCATATATTATCTTCGAGAGTGTATACTAGAAGGCATCCAAGTAGTCTGTGTAATCCTGCTCCTGATCCTAAAAAGGCCCTCAGAGTACGATTACACAAACTCTCTTCTCGTACACTTCTTGTTAATCTCGGACAAGAAGCCCTTTCTGATATCCACCTACTTTTTACTCGTCCAGTCGAGCACGACATCATGGACATCTTCTCCCCATGTAACTTTGCTAATATCCCAGGTTATCCTCATGATACTCCAAAACATGGAATGGATAAATTGCCTATCTTTCAGGGAGACAACGCAATCAGTGTCGATTCGCATATGAAAGCTTTTAGTTCGTGGTTGGGGAAGTATGCAAGGTCTACTGATTTTAATCATGAAGATGTTAAAATGACCCTTTTTGTTCTAACTCTGGAGGGTGACGCTCTAGATTGGTTTACTGAAAAACCTCAAAATTCATTTGACTCCTTGCAATCAATTGTTAACGCTTTTAAAGAAAAGTATGGGGATAAATGAGAGGGAAGACATCTAGTAAAAGCCATCAGCAAAATTAAAAAGAGAGAAAACGAAACTGCTGAAGAATTTAATAAAAGGTTTAACGACATCATTAAAGAATTACCTCAAGATTATAAACCTACTGACAAGTCTCTTCAAGACTTTTACATCGATGCCTTTAGTCCTGAGCCATATTATGAGCTAAGGCGTGCCAGACTTAATGATTATAGGGATTGCCAGGCCTTAGCTATCGAGCTTGAAAAGGACAAGGCAGCATCTGGAAAATCGGAGATCCCAGGTTTCGACAGAGCTGCTACCAAAGTAAAAGAACCTAAAGGAAAAGCAGTTCAAGAACGTGAAAGTGAACTTGTTCTCAAGTTGCTTCAAAAAATTGAAACTATGGAAATTAATCATAATAAGGAGATAAACACTTTGCAGAATAGGTTGATTCAAATGGAAAGAGCGCAATCGCAAAATTTTCAGCCTCGAAACAATAATAACAGAAATAATAATTGGCAAAGAAAGGGTCAGTCTAGTGAGCAGAGACCCTCTAATCCGCTTGCTAATCTGGTGGATGATGCTCCTCCAAACTGTTGTGTTTGCGATGATCTTCATGATGAATCCTCTTGTCCCATCGTCAGAAGAATCTTAGATAATGGAATGTTTGGGACAGGTGATCAAATAAATGTAGTAGGGAGCAAGTTTCCTTTGCCTATGAATGATTGGATAGAGGTTAAGGAAAGGAGCTATGATGTTATAAATCCTTCATCTTCTTTTAGTATAAATAACCTTGAAAATAAAAATGACATTTTGGCTAGGTTATATGGTGAGAAACCCTCTCCTGAGAAAATTTTAGAAATTGCTAGAGATAAGGGTTTGACATACCAAAGAAGGGATAAGGATCAGAGCGGGAATC